>CAJQZM010027644.1:0-17479 GCA_907164665.1 Colias nastes | reverse complement strand
TCTCGTCTACTTTTTATTATATTTTATGAAGATTCTCGTATATAAGGAAGATAATCAAGGGATGCGAAGATTTCAGTGCCTATAACTTATAAGCGTAATAATGACATTAAAAAACAGATCTCCCTAGCTAGAAATATTGGCAAAAAAGCAATTACTTTTTTATTAATATGGGTATGCTGACACAGTATTCGTCATAAACTTGCTTGCAATGCAAAAAGAAATCATCTGGTGTGTTTTTGTGCGATTCCCAATGTAAGGAATGTTGTACAAAGCGTAAGATATTATACTTAATACTTGTTTCAATATAATATTTATGAGAGTTATCAACCCTGAAAGGAAATAAAATTGTATAAAATATTGAAAACATCGAACATAAACCTTAGCCTATTAAATGTATTCTCGTTAATTTTAATAATTTAGCATTATAAAATTTTGGGTGTAGGTATAATATTCCATAGTAAATCATTCACACGAATAAAGTTGACATGAACATAGAAGAGGTCGTAAAACCTTATATCCCAAATTAATAAGCAATAAAATGTTACAAAATGATTTGCTATAAAGGTGTTACATTCCACCGGCAGATTGGAATGTAACATGTTATGCTTTATAGTGAAGCATTCTCAGGTGCTGTCAGTATCGTATATCGAATGCTTACAAGCAACGTCTCTATTGATAATCAGAATCAATGTAACAACATAGTACAAGGATAATACCATATAAGATTTCACGCTTTTAAATCAATTTATACGACCATTAATGTATACGGATGTTTAAGTCTATTGCACGTGTTACGTAAAATATATACATATATAGTAGAGATAAAGGGAACCATGTAGTGACTCAGCGACATGCTTTTTTTTTGTAAAACATACATGTTAAACACTTATTTAATTACAGGTAGCTCCCCCTCTTCTTTTAGTTGCAAGAATAAATTACTTTTCCCTACCGTCTCTACCGTCTCTACATTTAAATATAACGAAAGCAGTTAAACATCGGTAAAATCTGTCAGTAGCTCTTCATCCTGAAACTTACAACTTATATATAGCTTGACAAAACTTCAAAGGATTATTTATGTTGTCAGCCTTCAATCTTCACGTTAGAAAATAAAACATTACAAACAACACTTACTAGGTACTGGAATAGATCCGACACATTTATGAGAGGTGAGGACTTACTTGTGTATACTGAAAGTACACGTGGTTTTTATATGTATTTTATTAACATAAATAAAAATACATATAAGCTATGGTAAACCATAGCGCTATTAGGGACTACTGTATCTCTCCTGATTCTCACAAAGTGACACAGTTCATACTTCCAGAAAAACCACGCACGTATGTATTAAATTTTCGATCAGTGAAACCAATGTATAATGCATCTGCCCCTTACCCCACTAGGACATGGGACCCCACTAGGACATGGGACTTTACTTCATGTATTAAATTAAATGTCAAACTTGTTTATGTACAATAATTATTTATATACAGAGGATAACGAAACTTACCAGTGCGATATCCAGCGTTTGAAAGATATGTAGCAAATGTATTAGTTTCGTGTTTGGCCTGCCACATCGGGGAAGAGCAGTTGTCATTATTTGTAAACACATTGTGGTTGTGCACGTACACTCCGGTGAGCAGTGAACTCCTGATTAAAAAAAGGAAAAATAAATGAATATATTATCTTAGTATTTAAAATCAGATCCAAATACCTGCTCTATACCCCACGAAGAAAATAATTATTAATATAGCAATTAAAGTCATGATATTTTTATTGTTGTAATACATATTTCAAAGATACTTATATTCTTATTGCCAATACAAACACATTTGCGATGGAAATATATAAATACACCTACTGGATAAAAAATAAACGTACCGTGAGGGACAGCACATTGGCGTAGTAGTGTAGGCGTGACGAAACTCCGCACCGGCACTTCTTATTGCTTTCATTGTACGCGGCATAAAATTTAAACTACCCAGTTCAACGTCTTGATCATCTGTCAGAATTAAAATGATATTAGGCTTCTTCTCGCGTGGCTGCGGGTACGGAATGAAACCACCAGTTTGCCATTTGTTAGCCGCTTTAGACTTGAATCGTGTTGTGTTTTCTCTTATAGGTGCTGAAGATCTTTCCGAAGGTTTGTTCTGCACCTGTTTCCTTCTCTCGTATGATTTTTCAGTAGTACCTTTTGTATGCTTATCTTTCCTGGATTTATCATTTTTAAAAGGGTTCGTTCTGTTTAAAGATTCTTCGGACGATTCAGATCCTCTCCGTCGGTCACGTCTCACTTCATGTTCTCTTTCCCAAAATCTGCGTCGGTCACCGCGGTATCTTGAGCTATTCCGGTGCCTCAAATTTCGTCTCTCCGGCAAGTCTGTTAATGTACCATTAAAGGTGGTTCGATTCCTATTATTTTCCTTATTTCTTAGCTCTCTGGCCCGTAACGAGTCATCATCCTCAAACGAATCTCTCTTTGCAGAAATTATTAAAAAATTCCATGTAAGAAGGAGTGATATTATTTTCAAATTCATATTTGATTCAATGCGTTTAATGTTACACAAATACTAAGAGTAATCCTGCGATTTTTTTTATATTGTTTTAGAATAAAAAAACCTTCAGGTTGTTATAGATTGAAAGTACCAATAGCATAGCATAAATCGTAGTGCCATTTTGGGTCGCTACCTGTAACAAAGAAAATGTTTTTTTAATAAATTTGTAACACTCAAATGCAATTTAATTAGGTTAAGTATTTCAATCTGAAATAAGTTCATACGCTATTTCGTCCCAAATTATTCCACGAGTAACTTACGTGTATGAAAAGCAAGCCAGTTGTATAAAGTTTCTACGTAGAAAGGTCTATGTCGAATTGCTTTTAAGAAAATTACATCTTTGAGAAAGTAAATATTTTCCTGTACTGCTTAGAAATGAGTTAGGTACCGTAGCATCTTTGCTTAATTTTTAAATCATACTAGTGTTTTGGCCCCGGCCTCGTGTTCTTACTCTATACAAGTTTTATAAATTTTACATGGTTTCTGTATAAACTATTGATATTACTACTGTTTTCTCAATCTCGAAATTACTTTGCTATTGTATAATACATATTATGTTGTATTATTATTATTTTATGTATCTTTTTTAATATACGTAATTTTAATCAATAAAAATACTTTGCATTATTGCCTTACAATATTATGATATAAATACAAAATACATATCTACGAATTTATGTATAAGAATAAGATGGTTATGAAACATAACCACCTTTGATAAATAAGAGACAACGAGATAGATTGCACTGCTACTTCGTATACTACGTCTAGCGTGACCTCCAATTTATTTAAAACGCATTTATGTATTTGAAATTGAAACGCAGTTTTGATCATCATCTTAAATTGCTGCAATGATTGTCAACCAGTATGGTCAATTATTGTCATAAATAAATCCAAATTTATGTGCCTATTAATGAAATTACATTCAGTCTCAGTAAATGACTGTAAAATGACTCACCCAGTGGTGTTATTAAATTTAATGTTTGGTCCTTAGATGTGCTTATGGCATAATGAAGATGTTTTGGACAAGCCTTTTTAATGGGTACAATAAAATTAAAAAGATAAAGCAGTTATTGCATTTTCATCATGAGTATAATTATTTATCTTGGTTTGTGGTTTTACCAAATGTGTAAAATCATAACAGCTGCGTAGATTTCTATGTTTGTGCGGTGAAAGCACGCATATCTCGTAAACCTCGTTGAATTAGATCAAAATGCGTAATTTTAACTCAAAGTAACTTTACGCTAACAAAAACAGTTATGGCTTCAGGCACTTTCTCTGAAAGTATAAACAAATATAACCAACGTTGCGAAATTGTTATTTATGTATTCCCGCCTAATGTTTAGACGATATTGGCAAGTCCTATTTCCAAAGATAGGTACTAATATAACTCCTAGCGTTAGACCAAATAAACATATAGTTTCGCAGCGTATTTCCAAACTATACATAGCTGAACGCAACCATAGGAAACTGCTCGTGTATATTTTGTTATGCTGTTTTTAAGTTTGTTATTACAATATATACACGAATTTTGCGTACTGATCGTGTAGGTATACTTTGTAACGCGGATGCTTGCTTCTTCGTTCCAATCTATACACGATCAGTACGCAAAATATAACTAAATATACCTACTACACCACTTACGCTTGAGCGAAATAATAAATATATAGGTAATCAAAGACTTGTACAATGTACAGCTATATCTATCTACTTTTATTCTTCTTGATTATTATTGATTCAATAAAATATGGAATAAAAATATTATTAAGGTAAGCTTAGGAAAATAAATAGGTAACAGATAAGGGTACCTATGGGTTAGGTTGGGTTCGTGTTTTTTTTAACTACACAAAAATAGGAGCCCCGCGCGGGGCTCCGTCACCTTGCAACCGTCTTCTTCTGGACTTATTAGATTCTTACATTTTTGCACAATAATTGTCAATTGTAAGTCATGCAGTATAGTCGGGAACGAAGACACAAGCATCCTAGATACAAAAAATATATAGATTGGAAGAACTTTGTAAAAAAGTTAATTCCAAACTATACGTGATTAGTTTCACACCGTTGCGTGCTGGCCTTGTATAGTTTGGAAAGACGCAGTTTCGCATCAGACTTCGAAGTCCGATACCCACTTTTTGGTTCTAGTAATAAATTTATTCGGGAAAAGCATTAAGAGTCCTTATCGATTTTAGAGTGATTTTTACTTGTTTCTGTAATTCTTTAGACGCTCGTTTAACAAAACTAAATTAGTAACAATGTGTGATGATATCTTAAATTAAAGATTCATTCAATATCTAAAATACGTTCGAGACAATTTATTGATATTCATTGTCCAGTTTGTTTAATAGCCAATAACCTAAGGCGTGTTTCAATTTTTTCCATGCGGGACGTTCGTGTCTTTGTATTTTACACGGAATTTAATAGAAGAAGTTTTCTTATAAAATATACTACAGTAAAGACACTGAGACATCCTAAAATATGTTCGAGGCAATTTATGTACTTTTATTGAAAAATTCAAAGAACATCTAAGTTAAAATAGCCTTACTTTGATGAAATTTTATGCGTATATGGCGTCGAATTTCTAGTTCTTACAACAGAGTTCAAAAAAAATAAAAAATACACACTAAATGATAGGTTAATGCTTAAAAATTTGCAATAAAAAAATACATAGTATATTTTTTATGAAAGAAATGGAATAATTTAAAGTTCTCTAGAATTTTAGATTATATACGGGAGCGCAAACGTTGTTACGGCAGATCTATATAATCGAATATTCTAGAGAATTTTAAATTATACCATTACTTTCATATAACATAGTAGTTAGTTTTTTTAAACGAGCTCCTAAAGAATTAAAGAAACAAGTCAAAATCACTCTTAAAATCGATACGGCCTCTTAAAAGAATGAGAAAATTTAAATTTTATTCGTTCTAAAATATACATACAAATTTTAAAATGAATTATCTCTGCAGAAACTTAGGTTGTAACAATGTTAATGATCATTATAAATTAGAAGTTAATCACCCGCTCTCCAAAGTTTTGCCCGCTGTCAAAGAAGTTTTATGTAAATCTCCTTAACGATTTCTGGAAACCAAACTTTATCCTCCATTAATATTTGAATTGAGGAAATGCTATTTGCGGTAATTAGTAACTTAATATTTAAAATACATTTCTGCTAGTGTAATTTCGTCGTAGGAATCCTTACAATACTGATTATGAACAATAAATACAACGTTGATATAAAATGTTATATTCATTTTTAAAACAAATTGTTGCTCTACTTTGTGGTCTATATTAAGCTAGCGTATTATTCTACTTGTAATAAAGTAAGTTTCACAGTACGGGAATGATTGGCTTCATAGGCTACGCATCACGAACACGCTCCTAACAATACCTTGTACATTTTATGCTCGAGCGGACTCCTAAGTATTTTAAAGGTGAGAACAAAGGAATCGTTAAGGACTATGTAAATAGCGGGTGCAAGATGTTTCTTCTTTCGTGAGCTCACATAATTCCATAATTAAACATTCCCTTATCTTGTCTATCTTTCGGTGCAATTTGTTCGAGGTTGGGTTTATTAAATTTTTCAGGGGAAATATTGTTCATTTCAGCGCTTAAAAAACATAATGAAAAGACAGTCAGTTTTAAAGTTATATTTTTTACAGTAGGTACGTTTGAACGTTATTTAGACACGTTTTTTAAAACTAAATAATATTCTTATATTAGATATTAAGAAGTATTTTCTGGAACTATTCAACCGAATGTGAAAATTCTAAAGGCTCTATTTTCTATAAATTCGTTATTCCGATCGAGCTTAACGTTATTTAAAATAGAGCTCGTGTAAACTGAAAACATTATTGTTATTATAAAGTGTAATTTGTATCTGACATTTCAATTATTATTAAATGTGCTATTGACTGTAAAGTTGATTAATACAACCGCATCGTGTGACACATTGAATTAGTGAGAAGTTACGATGGCCGTAATGAAATGGTACGGTCATGTTACATAATACATTACATTAACTTAACTCTTAATTGATATTTACATACAATTAAATAGCTGTAATTATTTTGTTAACCCACATGGTTATACGGCTATTAATTTTTAATAGCCCAAATTATTGTTACTAGCTCTAGCTATAGTATTAATAAAACATACGTGTATGTATGACAAGAGGGCAGGTATGAGATATTATAAACGGATAGAGCTAAAATAGCTCTATGGTATCTATGAACGGCCAATTGTAGAAATAATCAAATATATCAAATCATAAATTTATCAAGCCTAAAAATACCAATTGTTTGTTTACAGTATAATATAGACTAGACAAAGCGTAAAAAACAAATACGTAAACTCATTTCTCCTGAGCAATTACTTATTTGGAACGTGTCATGCTGGATGCAATTTATGAATCGTGTATAAATAATATGGGGACGTGTGTTGTAAACAAGAATAATGTTTTCGACAAATATCAAAGTTCAGACGCGGGCGAAAGCAGAGCGACTATTGATTCATTTACTGCTCGTATGTATACATTTTACATCGAGTTATATTGATTGGTGTGCCATTTTTATTTTTGTTGATTGCCGGTATAAAGCATATGATTAAAAATACTATTGAAAACTGTTTTCATTACATTTACTAGAAGTGATTTGCATAGGATAACATTGTGTTGTTTTTGAAGTGGTATAAGTACCTATACGTAATATTATATGAGAGCAAAAGCTCTTCTTCAAGCTAGTAATTTATTTAAACTGATATTAACTTATTCACTGGTTTTATCCGAATTTCATTGTTTGATGTTAAATTTGGATTTTTTTTTCTCGTAAAAGAATAAAAAGAAATTGTACTATATACGAGGGCATACTTAGTCCTGTAGTTATCAATAAATAATTCGTTAAGCGGTTTACACGGTATATGCAAAACGAGCATGGAAAGTACGAAGTACAAACCTGCCTCCAGCAAGGGTTGGTACTTGCTAGATCAATATTACGATATACCTAAGCTTTAGATAAACTTAAAGATAAGAAAATCTAGGTACCTATATAACATTCAACTACACTAATAATAATGCAGATGCTCTTTGTAATAATTATGTATTAATAATAGCTTAAACATGTATCACGATTGCCAAATTGGTCTTTGGATTGTTAAATTCATCGAGTAATTGTAGAATGGAAGCCTATGCTTCATCATAAATTCCCAATATCTAATAATAGAATTCATAAAATTTCCACTAAAATAGTTTCAAGTTAGCTTGTTCAATTACACAACAGAATTTTCCATCAAATATCTATTATATTAGCGTCGTCTAACTTTGACAGCCCTAAAGTCAGTATTATTTAACGCCCAGAGAGAGGATTACGTACAAGTCTGCACTGTGATAAGCTTGTAATAAACCTCCGGAAGATTATAGAACAGTAACGACTCTTTAAACGTAATATTAATAGCATGTTAAATGTCACTAAGGGCAAGGCCCTTCTTATGATAAATATGGGTTCTTAAGCTTTAATGAATTTATAAGTTATACATTAATAGAAACTTGCATTGGCCGATCAAATGAAGTATATGATGGCGAATTTAAATGCTTGGATAAAATTTATTAAATTGATACTCATGAATAATTGTTTAAATAAGCAAATGTAACAATAATAATAATTCGAAAACATGAAATTATTTTTTAACAAAAATGGTTATGTAATCAATAAAAGATAAATAAGTACTCAACTGTTAAAAATGCCATGTAATCATAATGTACCTAAATACCTGTTATTATTTATACCTGGATGTAGCTCATAATATAGATAACAGAGAGTTACATCCACATACATTTTTACACTTTATTCAACTAAACTTGTAGAATAAAGTAATTGGGAGTGCTACAAAGACCGTCTCTGAGAGCTATTTCTAGAACAATAAAAGCTGGAGGTGTTTTAAACTCAATGCACCCGCGGGCTCAATTTTACAACTAGATCGTGTTTTAGAGTTAGTTTTAAGGCAAGTTTATTTTTAACTTTTTAGACGATTACGTTTAAGAAAATAAAGTAAGCATATATCACTTCCATATCACTAAACAGACTTCGGCTAGAGAAAAGCCAAATAAAAAGGGCTTAATAACTCAAACTTCAGAAATACAGGCGAGGAGGAGTAATTAAAATTCTTTAATACTATTCATCGACTGTCAGTAAGAATACTGTCTTTATAATATTAGTATAGATTACATTGCATCTACAAAGTAAGTACTTTGTAGATGCAATGTAATCTATACTAATATTATAAAGGTGAAAAGTTTGTTTGTTTGTTTGTTTGAACGCGCTGATCTCAGGAACTACTGGTCCGATTTGAAAATTTCTTTCGGCGTTAGATAGCCGATCGAGGGCTATAGGCTATATATCATCACGCTAAGACCAACAGGAGCGGAGCAATGCGGGTGAAACCGCGGGAACAGCTAGTATAATAAATACGTATAGTATCCATGCAATTTAGCGACCTGACTAAATCATATCTGTTGTTGTTGCATAATTTACACATTCCAAACAAACCTTGACAGAACTATGTGGTTGCGCATTTAACGGATTCCCACGGATCTATGCGCAGACGCAGGTCGGGCCATATGGCGCCGGTTCCTGGCTCTTAATTTATTTGCCGACGAAAATACATCATGCATTAATAGACACTATTGTTTGTTCTAACCTTATTATTAATTACTTTTTCGCAATAGTTTAAATTATAAAATGTGATATAAACTACATCTCACTCATTTTAAAAAAGTGCATCTATTTGGTACACAAGATATTTACCAATGCATTTATAAAAATTATAAAAAGCATGCAAGTTTATTATTTTGATATGATATATGTACTTATATAAGTTATAACAACCCTTTTCATGTTATTGCTATGCATATGCTATGCACAAGAGTCAACAGTTACATTTTTAACGATCTCGTTATCCATAAATGACTAAACTCATAAAATAAACCTTCCAACTATGTATTACTGAGAAATCAAATAAATTTATCAGTAAATCTTGGCTTAAAGCTAACTCTGGCTTTAAATTCATAGAAAACATAATATTAACTCCACAACATAAAATTAAAGAACTGTATTCCCAACGAATTTGCGTCATAATTGAACTTACAACAATGATAAATGTTCTGGATCGAACACGTGACTCCAAGGCTCACTTTGATTTGTTATTGTTGTAGACAGCCGCTATAAACACTGCACAAATGTTCGCCAAACGCAAAACAATAATATTCCAGTAATATTATATCGTGTACAATTTGTAGATCTCTGTTTCGTTGTCATGATTTATTATAAACGCCAAACATAAAACAGTAGGTATCATTCCATTCATATGTAATTTAGATAGAGCAATGTGCAGCTATTTCGTAATATTTTTTTTTTTTTATTGAGAACTTTTTAAAATAAAGGTACTCCAACGTAAAAATAACTTTAGAATCAGCCAATATTTAAGATAGGTACTTACATAGAAATTACATTACAAATCTTACGGTTCCCTACAAAATATTATTCCTATTGTTCCATATGCCAGTCTCGATTCCCGACTTGGCGTCGTCAAAACACTGAAATACACAATTACTCGTCTACATTTAGCTAATATTAGATGAACTCAAATGTGCATACGGTCTGATGTCAGCTACAAAATTACTCTAGGAATCAACTTTATTTATTTATTAAATACTGCATGACTGCATGGATGAAATGACATTTTCAACAGTTAGTTTTAAACGCTTAGCTTATATATTAATTAGCATTTAAATAACTCAGTCAATATTGTTGACTAAAATATAAATAGATAACTTTTTGAAATATCTCAAAATGCTGAAGAATTCAGAAGACTAGGAACGACATGAATTCTCAGGACAACGTATTTCAATTGCGATCCATATGGAATCCATTGGAGTCAAATTAAAATACTGGAACAATATGATACCTAACGTAGAAAATGTGAAAATTTAAAATACGCTTCGGGGAGGGCCAACTCTCAGTTATCTGAAGTTTGTAGCAGAATTCACAACGCACAATAGAGACAGCGTGGAAACTAACAAGAAAAGATCAACATCACCGCCCAGATTATTACGAGACCAACTTATCTCGGCGTCCGGTGGCAACCGGCTGTAAAAAATACGGAGAAATATTTATCATATTATTTACCATTTTATCTACTCATTTAGGTATGCATTTATTCGTCTTGAATCAATGAATTATATATTTGTATATCAACGAATAATAAACATACATAATTTCGCCTTCAATTTGCATTCCGAACAATTTAAAATATAAGTAATAAAAGAATATACTGCTTCAAATATTGTACTAGGAGACACCATTTGAATAATTTAAGTACTTATATGTACATATTTTGAACCAAAAAAGTTTGGGATGCATCTAGAAGTCAAAACATTTTCTATTCACACGATGTCATTAGCATTGAGAAATGTTGCCAAGTTTACGCCAACAATATGTTTCTAAGCTCAAGAAATTATTACCAACCTTCACAATAGGGAATGGAGAGTTATGAATAATTCAGTCTCCTATTTAAGACTGACGTGAATAAGTACATAATTAAATTATTCAATTTATAACAAGAATGCTAAGTTATTATAATAAATCACAGGTCACTTTTCCACTCATATTACTCTTCAAGCTCATTTCTTCTCTTAAACGTTTAATAGACGATCTTTTAATTTATACTGAGATTATGATCGACGATTGAACATGAAAATATAATGAAAAATACAGAAGTCTATTTTGAGATTACATATTTGATACCCAAATTGAATTTGAAGAATTAAAATACAATATATGTACATATAGGTAATAAGCATAGGTATAAACCTATGCTAAATACTTAATAAATCTTTTAAAATTAATGTCACTTTTAATTTATTACGGCTTAGACAATCTAAAGAGCAAAATACACATAATATTTTAATAAGAAATCAATACAGACGTTAGCTTTGGTTATAAATGAAAAGGTCATAATGAATTACCCATTTTAGAAGATAAACGGATGTATGCGCGGAAAATGGAGAAAATGATAATTGTGCTATAATTAATATCTTACCCACGTAATTTATTATGATGCAGTTTTTGACATTACACAGTAGGTATACTTAAATGGTAGTAGCAAAATAAACAGTGATAATTATTCTTGGTTATAAATATGTCTAGTACTTGATAGTTTCTCAGTAATAGTATGCTGCTTGAATATGATATTTAATATGGTCTTAAATTTCGCGAAGGGTGGTCTCGAATCCTTACAAATAAGGATACTTTATTTAAATATGCTGGCATCGTATTTCAACCCAAAATATGTATTTTACATTATGTGTGCGACTTATGCATTTACCCAGTACTTAGCTGTTATAGTTTACCGTTTTGTAATTATAACTAAGTTTACATGTTTCAATTTTCAAATAATAAGTTTACATATAAATAGTTTTTTGTTTTAATTTAAAATTTAAATTCATAATTTTTTGCAATGTCGCAATTTTTTTTTTTTTTCATAAAAAGTAGTGTCAAAAGCTATTTATGTTAAATTAACATTTGCTTAATAAACCGTAAATGCCACCCTAGCCTTGCAAGCACGTATTAAACTGTCCAATAAGAAAACTGATACCAGCATATGCATAATCAGCGAAGACTGTATTTTATTCTCAGCGGACAGTCGACGCGACGTCTCTTGTCGTCTAATTAAACGGTCTTGGATGCCAACGATAATTTCGTTGAGACATTTTATAAATGTTCCTTCAATATCTTTAAGACATACCCTGTTGAAACTTTTTAAGCTCTTTAAATAAGGCATTCTGTCAGCACTGTCGATACTCGATAGTCGATACCTTAAATTGGCGCATATAATAATGCAAGTTTTTTGAAGATTTCATTGCTTCGTAATAATAATGACAATACTGTGCTGCTATCAAACTTTTATCATATTAGTTTATAATATTTTAACTATTATTTGAAGTGAATACCCATTGCTATAACTTTGAGCATAGAACACTTTATATAAAACATATTTTATTAAAATATTATTAATTATAGACTAAAAAATTATGATTTTTGCTTATAAAATTTCACATAAAAGTCCTTTCGCAATTTCAAGTATCATTCATTAATTATAAAAATGACTTCAAAGAAACAGAAGAAATATGAATGAGCATGTAAGATAAATAACTTACTGTAACTATTATTCTCGCTACATAAGCTAAACGTATTCAAATTTCAAAGACATCTGATAACTTTGATAAATATGAGATGTTAATCACATAGGTATATTCAACAACACACTATTATAGTACAATAAAATCTAAAAACATCAGGTAAATTCAGGTAGGTCTTAGTTAAATACCTAGATTGCTAAAATATTTTTTTCTTGTATGTAGTAGACACGCTTTTGATTGTCAAAGCTTCATATTTATTTAAAGCTCATAAAAATATTGTAACATATTTTTATAAGATACAATTCTGTAGGACGTTTTCTTTCATACTTACTTTTAGCATGTTTGTTTAAATAACATATTAATATGAAATATGCAAGTACACCCCGGCAACTCATATTAATAGATATGACTATGTATATATTACATAGTACATACCTATATGTAGGGGTGTGTAAGCCTTTAAAATATATGTGTTGCTATGCTGTAAAAGTCGTTAATGTTGCTATTATAGGTGTTATTCATAGAAAGCAAAATCATGAATCGAGAGTCGAGCCCACAAAGAAACCTGTTTAGGCATATCTCGATGTTGAATACCAAGTTTGTTTTAGGTCCAAGCACTCTTTACTAAGGGTCAGGGGCCTGATTGAAATATATTAATATAATATTTTTTTAGTAGATAGCGTAATTTATACGTTCATTAATACATAAAGGTAGGTACAATTTAAATCTATAGGTACATATAATAAATCTGTAGAAGGGTCAATTCTGTACATTGAAAATATTGAAAAAATAAATAGCAGGGGGTGTTACTGGATCGATACCAAACCCAAATATGTGATTAAAAAATTTTTTGTCTTTCTGTCTGTCTGTCTGTATATGCTGACATCACGTGAAAACTAACGGTTCGATTTCGATGAAACTTGGTATAATTATACTTTATTATACTGGGCATAAAATAGGATACTTTTTATCCTGGAAAAAGACGTGGAAAAAATAAATCTTAATTATTCAGTTTTATCCATAGACATTGTTCTGTAGAACCGCGAACGCACGTTGCGTTACCCGCAGTGGATTCTTTTTTTTTATAAGATGTCACTGTCAGAGTTACTCAAAATGGAGAAATAAACCATCCACGCGAAGACAGACATCCGCGCGGACGGAGTCGCGGGCGGTTGTCCGCTAGTTATTTATATAATAATAATGAAGAACTGTAATCTGCAACAGATCCAACCCTCGTTCGTCATCTTTTACAAGCAATTATGAATACAAACGGTCTATAACAACCTTAATAATCTTATTTATCTCTTATTATGCATATCAATAAACTTTTATCGCCCTTAATTTATAGAATTACTAGCGACCCGCCCCGGCTTCGCACGGGTGCAATGCTGATACTAAATACACTACAGAAAAACTGTGAACGTTGTATATAAAAACATAGCGGCCCGCTCCGGCTTCGCACGGGTATAAAATATATAGCCGGGCAGCCGGCCGCCGCAAACGCTACGTCCCGCAATTTTTAAATCTGTAATATCTTCGAAAATATTCACGGTGTAAAGGGCCATATAGATCTATATTAAATGAACAATGTATTCAAGGTATTTAATTGGTTAAGGATTAATGCTGTATTGGTTAAAATCGCTTCGAAAATTAGCCATTATTTGTCGTAAAAAGTAAATGACAAAAAAAAGTTATTGTGGGTTATCCATAAGAGATAGACATATACCACCGCGGACTTTTCTGTAGACCTTTTCAATGTGTATAATACTTAGTACATTATTTTGATAAAACTCGTAGGGTTCAGCCTGCGTTTGCAATGTAAGCGGAAAAAATGTAATTTTTTACGACATCACATTAGAAACCTCAAAAATAACAGTACTTCTCCACTATTTGATGGATGTTATTATACATATAAACCTTCCTCTTGAATCACTCTATCTATTAAAAAAAACCGCATCAAAATCCGTTGCGTAGTTTCAAAGATTTAAGCGTACAAAGGGACATAGGGATATAGGGACATAGGGACATAGGGACAGAGAAAGCGACTTTGTTTTATACTATGTAGTGATTTACAATGATTTTTCATTCTTCCTGCACAAACTAAAACAGCACAGAAATATAAATGTTTTATAACAATCAATCTTTAAATTAGGATGGACACTAACCGCGGAGCAGAAGTGGAGTTTAAATACCACTGAGGCTGTAACAATTATTCCAACAGTATCTCATCGAAACGTTTATATTTTACTAGAAGACTGCATTAATTAAACATTTGAATAAAAAACGACGCTTTAAAGTGTTTTAATACTACATTGAAATACTTTCTAATGAAACTCTATTTCGTATTCTAATCAAGAGTCAGGGAGACTGAAATCATTTCGATTGACGGTAAATTACTGTGACCCTTCACAAAATGCATGCTAATTAGACTATTTGTTACTTTCTTTATAAATGAATAAACAAAAACAATATACTGAAGAGTTTCTTAACTACTTTAATATGGCTATATTCTACACAATTTGCGATTCTCTATATGCTCTTTTAAAACCTATTTCAAGACTCTAGACTCTAGTCACTTTGCATGAACATTGTAAAAAATAAGTTCATTTTTGAACGAGTCAACATTTAATAATAATCTTTAAAAATCATTAGTTTTCATACTTTCGTTCTTTATCTCTTAAGTTATATCAGTACCTATTGACACATCCAACAAGGCAGTGAATGAGCTTTTCTGTACGCCATTTAATTATCGATTATATAAACTGCATGTGCTGCAAAAATTCCTTAGTAAATATAGATTAACTTTCTCTTGGAATAAACGTTATTATATGGTGTTGATCTTGTTCATAATTAATTATTCCAATCACATTAATAATTAAACTAGATAGAGCTTTGCTTTCGCCCGCCTATTATAGTAGGTATATTAATCTATGTTATAGATATATTGGATTATGGATATAATAATAATCTGAATACATGCAATATTCAATCAACCGTATTAGCGCTTCTCAACATTTATCAATAAGTAAAATAAATATATCAGGAGTTTATTAATAATCCCGTACAAAGCTTTCATTTCAAGATTAATACTATTTTGGTATGAATATGGTTTTAAGCATGTTTATATAATTTTTCAAACCATTCCAGTTACAATTAATTAACCTTACAAACGAACGAATATGTTCCTAATTCTCTTAAAAAGGAAGAACATTTTATTGTTCCTGTCAGAACTAAAAGTACATATATCAGGTTGTGTGTGAAGATATGAAGCAATGTTGAAAGTTATAGTGAATCCTCCATTAATAAAAAATACTAAAATTATGAATCAGTTATGAGCAGTGGTGGCTCAGTGGTGAGACCTCGGACTTCGAATCGATAAGTCCGGGGTTCGAGACCAGGCGAGCGCGCAGGAAATAAATTGATTTTTCAATTTATCTGCGCATGTTGTAACATCACCACTGCTCGAACGGTGAAGGAAAACATCGTGAGGAAACCGACATGTCGAAGAATTATAAAGTTCGACGACATGTGTCATCCGCCAACACGCACTTGGCCAGCGAGGTGGATTATGGCCTGTACCCTCATAGGAGGCCCGTGTCCCAGCAGTAGGAACGTATATGGGCTGATTATGATGATGATGATGATGATGAATCAGTTATATGTAAATTTATTTATTTTAATTTTCTAAAAATAGCAATATATCCTCATTATATTTTTATAGCAATACAAACAAGGGTATAAAAAAGTAGAAGTTAGCAAAAAATGTAATATCTTAAAATCCTTCGTAATGCAAATTCAAGTAGGTTCGTAGTACCTGTCAAATTTCATGAAATAGGATAATGAATTCAGCCTTTGAATGAAATCGTACAAAGGACTGACTTTCCCATTTATAATATATGTAAGTACAGACATTAGTCAGTCTAGAATATCAAGAATAATTAAAACATAATTTCAGGGGTAAAGTCAAACTGTTCCATTTTAATATGAACAGACGGAACAAGGTTAGATACTCCTTAGGTATATTGTTTTACTAAAGATAAACCGATTCGTATACTTAGATTCCTTACATTAGCGTTTCATACACTTCCTATATTATAATATGTACAGTTTTAAAGAAGTACGACGTCGAGCTGGCTTCCATTTTGTTAAAAAGAATCCACGATTAGCAAATAAATCAGCATCGATTTGTGTGCATTGTGATGGACGTCGCTACCAACCTGACTGCGATCAGTCAAGTCCTTTTTTAAGTAGCCTTACGAAATTTATAATTCAATTGAAGATCACACGGACAATTTGGTACTCTCGATCAGACCTTCTAACTATTTGATATTTAACAACTACCTACTTTATTGTCTACGTTTGTGCTGCGTTTGTGTGTTATCTATAGTTATTAATAAAAACCGGCCAAGTGCGAGTCGGGCTCGCGCACAAAGGGTTCCGTAGCAGCAAATATAATAAATTACAGTTAAATCAACCTATCTCAAAAACTATAAGAGATACTTTGATCAAACCAAAAATCGTTGAAAGAGTTAATTAGCATGCATCACCTCTATTTTTTTTAGAATTTTATACCCCGTAGTTATAAAAATAGAGGGGGGGGGACATACTTTTTACGACTTTGAGAGCTGATATCTCAAAAACCGTTCACTTTAAGAAAAATGTTTTTTAGAAAACTTTATATCATTTTAAAAGACCTTTCCATTGATACCCCACACGGGTATGTACATCGAAAAAAAAA
>CAJQZM010027642.1:0-28148 GCA_907164665.1 Colias nastes | reverse complement strand
TATTACAATTTTACTTAAGTGCCCGCGGTACACAGTGCGAGGGCGGCCGCCGCGCCGGCCCGCCGGCCCGCCTCTGCTCGCACCCACCTACTTCCCGCCCCGACCGATTGGTCCTCACGACTAAATTCGTTTCCGCCGTAGTTTCACTCGCTCCTACATCGTAGCGTCTCTCGACTTGCAATTTTACATGTTATGTAAAGTTCTGGCATGATCTCTATTCTCCATATTACAGTTATTAACATATTTCGTCACAAATTATATTCCGCAATACGATTATGAGATAGACTTTAATTTATTTGAGCGCGTTGACGTTTATGTCTAACATTTATAACTTCTTAAATATTTCGTTACGTCTGCATAATATAATTATCATTTCAATAATGCGAATTTGTTCAAGCGTTCTCAGCGTTTGTTATATTGTTATAATATTATGATTAAAGATAATAATTAATTAATAAAGAATATGTGTGAAATCATTATCTAGTCAATTATAAGTTTTTACAATATCGTAGACTGATACGCTATAACTTTAAGTACAATTATATTGAATACTTTATTACAATTTTACTTAAGTAATATCCGAAAGTGTGTAAGCGATAAGAAGACAAAATTTCAGTGAGCTTGTGCAACAAGTGTTCGCTCTAAACACCGATGAACGGGAAACTCGTTCTTGAAGAACAAAATAACAAATATACTACTTGCGTCAATGTATTACATTCGTGTTAAGAATTTACGTTTTTTACGCTGTCTTTCAAATTCGTGTTCAATATTTGTATGGTAATTGTGTGGTAAAAATTGAATTAGTATTCTTATTAATTCTACAGTTAATAACATAATGCAATTCTCTTTTTTAATGTATTTCTAAAGAGAAAATTATTTAAGATGTTAAAAAGACCGTGGATAAGAATTGTAAAACAATTGAAATAAAATCCTTTGAATCCGAAATACAGACTTTTCTTATTGAATGTTCTTTTATTTGTCCTGTTTCAGGGCAATGGCATTGTATTTTTCTCCAAATTTTTTTTTCGTTTGGTTAAGTTCTCATCTAAGTCGTAGGCGTTTATTATAAGCCACTGCGTTTTTTTTGTTTGTATGCCATTAACCTCATAATCTTATCATTTGCTATTTGGTAAATAATAAATCTATTATAAAAAAATTACAATACTTTCTTTCATATTTTATTCATGTTTTCGAATCGCGAAATAATTAATCAAAACACCGTAAATTATTATAGAGACATGTTGGAATACTTTTATCCGTTTGATTACTTCGTTCGTCTTTAAGCTCACTCGTATTATAGAAAAATCGTTCTTAATAATAAGTTTGAGTATTATATTTCTAGTTATAAGTTTTAAAAATCACTGCTGTGTAGAGGGAAGTTTCCCTCAAGGAAATAAAGAGCAGACCATCGACCGTCCTGTACATTTTTTACTTTTTTTATGTTAACGTTGCGTTTTTTATTAAGTAATAACAATGGTTAGGTAAATCGTTTTATGAACAACAGGTATTTTCATTTTATCTTCCCCAAAAAAATACATACTTTAATGTGAAGCTAGTAATTAAACTAGAGGTATAACAAACTTCTAAGTAGTTTTTAAAGCTCATGTTATATTATTTCTCAAATATTTATCGGATTCATTTCGATGTTTTTACAACATACGATTGCTACAGACGAGGTGAAGCGCCTTATTAACAAATATAAACACCCACCTTTGTTTTTGTTTTGACTTTCTTAAGTGTACACTTGTTTTGATTGTCACGTGTAATTGGACGCCTTTTAGTTTTACCTTTAATATTTATTATATCTTTTGAAATATAAAACTGCAAAGGTTCTAAAATGTAAACGATATACGTACGAACGTTTATTAAAATTTTGCGTGCAAAATACAGACAAATTATGTCGTTATTGTTACACTAGATGTGTCTATCTACTCGATGTTCATCCATTTAATTGGTATTAGAATTTTTAGGGAACTCGGAACTATGAAGAATTAAATCGTGGCTTCGTGTAAGTAGAAAGCGCTCAATTATATTAGACATGTTGCGGTCGATATATCGTTTCTGAGAAAAGCATGTTAGAATTGATTGTGCAGGCTGTATGGTAGTTTTGTTTTTTATCATAGTATATGATGCGCTTTGTAATAAATTAATTATTTACACGTTAGTTTATTTTTCTTTGATACTTTTATCATATGTACAAGATACTTTTATATTTTTTTATTATGTGTTCAAAATCTAATTGTATAGGATATAGAATTAGTCTGTGTAGGTATTATGAGAAAAATTATGAAGTATTCGTTTTATTTCTCATATTTTAAAAGGAAATAAAGTGAAAGGAAAACTTTAAAGTGCGTGTCGGACTACACACGTGATGCAATCGAGGTGTCGTAGCAGCGGACCGTAGCCATCTTGTAACTGGTCCATTGTAAAGATTCCAAGTAAATAACTATAAATAGGCAACACATTGTGAGTTCCATCGACAGAAAATTGCTAGAAAACCTAATAAACGTTGATATTAGGTTTTTTGATTGTTGAATAGATACGTTTATGTCGTGGAATATTTCTAGGATCTAGTTACTATTCTGTCATTCATATTTTATTCTTCATTAAAAAACTACATGTATGCTTATAAGTAAATAAACAAACACGACGCAATACACAACCTTTTTAAAATTTCATTAGTAAATCAGTATTTGAGCATTTTAAATGTTAGCTGAATTAATTTGCTCTATTTGCATACAAAACAAAAACATTTAACTTGTTAAAATAATAAACTAATATGGATACGTCAAACAAATTACATGCACTTCATTAGCGCAAAAATATTATACTCAGTGTAAAAGTTTATCAAAACTGTTTATTAAGAAATATCATTCAAGGTATTTTACCTACCGTACCATTTCAATGATGTCTACTGTAATCATCGCAACGCCTAAAAATTACGCCTTCCATCACCACTTAAACATAAACTTTTGTAAACAAAATCTCCACTGAAAAAAATATAGCAATAACTTTAATATTCATAAAAAAATATTGTTAAAAATAAATAAAAAAATAAAAATTCTTTATTTCTTTTAAATTATTCAGTTTATTTGGTTATTCATAACATTTATCTGAATTATTTTATCACGATACTATACAGAGATTACTCTTCCACCTCCACATACAACATTGCAACTTAATGCTTCAGCCAGTGATCTATCTTACGGAATAGAAGTTTGAATTAATTTCCCGCCTACATAACAGCGTCTCGATAAAATCATACTTCATTTATTGTCCCGCCCTGCTTACTGCGAAATGCGAGTAAAGTGTGATGTGACTGGCTAAATTCGAAATAGCATTCATTAGGATATTTTTATTCGTTTTGTCATTAGACTCAGTGCTGTTGAGTCCTTTAAGTGACGTAATAGTATGTAATATTTTATTACATTATATCTACTATACTTCAATAAATTAGAAAGCAGAAGCGCACTTTTAAGTACCAATGTCTTTTTTCATCAAGGATGTAACATTTGTAGTATTCTGCTTTTTACTCTATCAAATAAAGTAAATTGTTACTTTTGCAAAATTATTTCAACATCTACCTGTAAATTTTGGGAAATACCTCCAATCCGCGATGGTAAATAAAATGGCAAGATATAACCCGTTTACACAGTGCGAGGGCTAGTAATTGCGAATGAACGTGACGGACGCGCTGCAAATATGATAAACAAACTGCTTAATATTCCATTCCAGCATTGCACCGAAACACGGATCAGCGGCCGCGGAAGCGTGCCACAATTGCTTCACTAGAGATCTGCGAAACCGTTTTGCGAGTACTTTTAGCACCAATAATCTTAGCACCACAAACTCGAACGCTTTCAGCTGCTTTGAATAAGAAATCTCCCAGCGCTCTATTGATTCAAAGCTTACGCTCATATTCGGAGCAGCGATTCTTTTATCTAACATTTGCACTTACCAACTTTTCCACCGGCTCTCAATTAAGCCGAACACAATGTTGGGTGGATTGTCGAAACGCATATCTTACTGATTTAATTTAATTAATTGGTTTGATACGAATTTAACATTTTGTAAATATGAAAACCGCACATATTGTATAGGTATGTATTCATTAAATTAGTGCAGCTAGGTGCGTATTAACGTGATTAAAATTTTCATCGGAGTTTACGTTTAATAATAATTGTTTAGGTTTATTGTTTATGTTAGTTAATTGCCTATCACAATTATTAGTGTATGAGTTTCTTCAGTCACTATAAAGAAGGGCTGGAAAAATCAGTTCCTGTAATTACTTATTGAATGCAGACTGTCAAAGCCTTTGCTTTCTTATTAGAAGGAGAGTGTTTCACTTTGCTGCTAAGAAAAATGATGCAACAGTGTAATTGGAACTTAAACAGGGCTTCTCTTATACCCCGTTTATAATAAAAATATATTTACTAGTATTGAATCTTACACGTGCGTCCTTTCTATGATAAAGTATTAACTAATTTAGCAACGGGTTCCAATAAACTAACTAAAATATCTAACATACAATGCGTGTTTCGTTAAAAAATCCTTATAAAATAAATCAGTTGATTACTAAACTTTAATCACACCTCTACCCACACGTTTACTGTCCATCGCTCAGCTTCTAGGTTGCACCAAGTCAATCGAAGTAAATGTGTTTTATCTCAATTTGCATAACAAATCACTCGAAAGACAATCGATTTGGGGACCCAGTGGGTCACACGTGTAAGTGTCGCATGTATTTCATGCTTGTTGCAGTAGCGATGTAAGCTCGGGTTTCAATACAGTACGCTTTATGCTATATTTATTTAATTTATTTAAATAATTTTTATGCTATATTTAGTATGGTTAGTAGGTAAATCGGGTTATGGGACATTAATAGATAGAACTTTATTGTCTTATTGTCATTTTTAGTATAAAAATAAACGCTAGTCGAAAGACGTGAGCCCTAATCCCTCTTCAAGATCATCTTTTTGTATTATTTGTAGTTGTAAAATGATTCGATAACACGAAACTATTATCATGGGTTTTGCAGAATTGTATAAACAAAACAGATGTTTACGCCATTCTGGAAAACTCATTTCTCCAGGTAAACAATACATACAAATAAACAAGATTATTGCAAAAAAAGAGATTTGTACGTTACAAATCTGGTTTTATATATTCAATTTTCAATACTTCGCGATGTAAAGATCCTCGTAAGCTACTTATCTACCAGCTGCCCCGCGTTGCTTGATATAAATATTCTTTTCCATCTGTACTGTATTTTATTATAAAAAAATTGTCAGGTTGTTGTGTGTTGTTATATATCTATAGAATTCTTAGATAAATGGCCTATCTAGCCCTAAGAGAACTTTTCATTTCGAATCAGTACCTAGTTCGTGAGATAAGCTCGTTAAAACAAACAATGAAAACTCTTCAGCTTTATTATATTTTACCGTCCATTCAGCTGAAATAAGTTTACCGTTAGGCTCCCTCAAATGTACCACAGCTCGTCTTTGGCTTTGCTCATCCATCTGCAGAAAAAAACTATCTACTAATAGTTGATCAGGGCAACGTAATTTCAACAGTTACTTATCATCCTACAAATCAAACAAGTTTACAACTTATTTTAAGACCTATCGAAGACATAAATGACGTAGAAATATGTCAAGCCGTTTCCAACTATGGCAATAAACACTGTTATATACGACATTTTTATCTAAAACATTTTCGTACACCTAATTATCCTACGGACAACTAAAAGTACATTACTGTTACAGGGTCAGAGAAGGGACGTGGCACCCTGGACGTGCTCCTCTGCACAACGTACTGCCGCTCGCAGTTGTACCTGTCCCGTCAACTATCACAACTACACCCAGAACTTACCATGCCGATGTTCTCAGGTGAGTCCACTTCAGTATTATCTTCTAGCCATATTATATAGTATGAAGCTCGTTAGGTAGGTTCTGATCATTCAAAACGCGCTGGAAAATTTCCATAGAACATGATCTCAAACGCTCATAGTTACAATGCAAATAAAATACTGAAGAATAACAAAATATTTTTATTAATAAAAATAAGTGCTCACTGAATCAATCATATAACATCTGCTTGTTGATTTAGCAACGAAAATACTTTTCATGGTAAAATAAAAGTATCGGTAAATAATGTTTCAAGGAGATTTTTATTTGCCAACCGTACTTGTAATTACATTTAAGATTTGAAAAGTACGTCAAACGTGTTTAAATGATATAAATGTGGATCTCTGTTTTCATTAATATTCCATCGTATTAATTTTGTAATACGAAAGCATGTATTGATGCAATTATTGAGGCGAAAGTACATTACCAAACGGCTCTTGAAGTTTTATAAATAAGTTTTAAAATTACCTAAATAAGAAATTGTATTCATAATATAAATAAGCGATTATCCTTATTTTATGGATGTTAATACTAATTTCGGGTACCTACACTAATTATTGTTTATCAAACGAATAATTGACCCAAAATAAGTAAAGTAAGTACTTGTCGGTTCGATATCCGGGTGTGGCAAAGAAATTTACGGACCTCGAAATATAAATAAATATTCTCTTTGGGTACAATTTTCTATCTATAGACTTAAGAGTACTTTCCTTTTGAGCAGTATAAAATTCCACTCTGTATATTATAAAACAATTAACAATATTAAAACTTTGTATGCTTTACGCAGAGATCACAGCCCGCTTCCAAACGGCTCGGACTGAGGTGCGGCAACTGCTGCTCCAGTACTTGCTGCCGTGGCTCGTCAATATCGAACTGCTCGACCCAAATGTACCACCGGCAAATCCATTGTCCTATATACAGGTAAGTCAAACTCAAACAGTTGAGGTGAAACTTCTTTAGGTGCGTTGAGAGTAAAATTTTAATGTCGCGTCGTAAATATCGTCACGTCATGGAGTAAGCTACGATTTCGGTATCTTTGAATCTTGCCAAAGAAGTTAAACTTCAGACACGTGTGTTCGGCGAACACTTTTTTTCAATTAGACTTCTAGAAGCACATGACATAGTTTTACCATTTACGACCGATTCGGAAAGTAGTATGTATGCATAAAAACCGTAAGATAACTAGATACTTAATTACCATATTTCCTCTTTTAAATTCATGTCAATTTTACATTTTATTTTACATAATTGGGATGTACAGTATTATTAGGCATTTGTTTCTTGGAACTGCTCTTTAGAATAAGAGATTAATACACAGGTATTTGTATGTAGATGGTCTAGGAATCTGCCTCTTGGAACTGCTTTTAGATTATGAAAATAATATGAAAATTAGGTGACGGAATCTTGGCTATGTGTTTATTGCTCGCTGCTAAGGCTGTGTTATTTTTATTTATTAAGGATAATTTTCATATTTTTTTATAGTTAGAAAGATTTTTCATAATTTATAGGTAGGGAACGTGACAGAGGCAAATATAATTTATTCATAAAAATACCTTTTTTTCGTTGAGGTAAACTTTAAATTAAGCGAAATTACAATTCAACTCCATTTAACAACACGGAGTGTATAGGAAGCTCACAATTGCAACATACACTTCGCCGTCCCCGGAGAATAAAATGATAATCGCCATTACCATAGTTTTATTGTTATGCCATATTTGAAGCCTACGTAGCCTAATACATCTATACAATTTTTTTTTGTAATTTTTCTCCTGTATTATCCACAAAGTTATAAGATATTACAATAATATTCACTGCTTTTTCCCAGAACATATTCGTACTAGAAAAAAAAGATAGTAGTATGATAGTGAAAAAGTTTCTTAACTCTTTATGTGATAATAACTTTTACAATAATATTCTCGGAAAAACGAATCGGCGAAATAATGACGAACGCCTATTATCATTTTATTCTCGTAAAAATATGTTTTGGCACCATTCGTATGACCATGTACATAGGAATACTGATTTTTATTACTTTTTATTGTGTTCATTTTTAATATAATAATAGTTGATTACTCTAATATTGCTTTATTAAAAAAAACACAGAATAAAAGTTCATTGGATATTATCCATTAATGCATATGTCCAATATGAACGAGAATAAAATAATAAGTGTGTATTAGTAAATTTACATATCAGTCAAATGCTACTAACTTTTTAAATTTGAATTATCTTCAGTTCTCTTAAAGTTATTAAAACTATTTTGAAACATAATAAAAGGTTAAAAAATTAGCTACCTCTGAGCCTTTTTTTATCTCTCTACGTCTTTTGCTTGGCAAGTTATAGTCAATTATCGGTTTTTTATTTCTCCTGATAAGTTGTGTTTTTGCAGTTATCATTTTATTCTCCGGGGACGGCGACTTTCAAATTAACCTTTAGTGTATACCCACATCAAAGCTAAATCCGCAGCACACAAATGGCAAATATAATAACGCACTACAGATATCGACACAAACATCATAACCCCTAAAATGGACGTCAACGGTCAAAGACGCGTCTGTCAGCCGCGGGCATGAACCGCGCGGCGCAATCAAAACAAATAACAACGCACGGTAGCGTTTACACTGCTTTGTAGTTTTCATTTCGTGCCGTTTGACCAATACATACGCAGACTCCAATAATTGAAGGGGACCTTGTTACACGATATTAGAGTTGTAGCTACGCAAATTAATCGATTAATAATGAATCCCTTTGTGCATGCTGGCAGTGACAAAGGATTATAAGATATGATACGTTTTGGAGGACGTGCACTTGATATGATTAGTCGTTGTGATGTATTTCTATAGTATAGGTATAGGAAAAATTAATGTTCTGAATGAAATGAATGGTGTTAAGAGAACGATGTTGGTGGAATTTTCTTAAAAGCCTTTTCCTTTATTTTACTCATAGATATTTATGCATATAATCAATTTACTGTCAAGAAGAGAGAGCCCTTCTGACATATAAACTTATTAGAAATTTCTTTAATCTTTACTTGTCGTTTAATTTGATTCAAATATTATATTTTTATATTTATTTCCTCTTGCTGTCCCTTCATCGATACCAAATTTGTGTGGTACAAATGTGGTATCTTATTACGACCTATCCCAATGTTATTGTGTCCCCTGGCTCCCCCAAAGCTATCACGAATGAAGCGTAACCGACGTCGGATTTATGACTTGCGACCCCAGCGCGGACACATCACAGGAAAGCCTTATAGATAATTGTCAGTTTATGTATTGCTTTCATCTGACCGAAGGGGCGGCCGGCAAATTGTCTGCCTCGGGCGATCGCTCTCCGACACTATTTACATAATATTTTGTATTGCATCGGGTAAATATTGTTTCGGCGGTTTTCATTACAATCCCGTCTGGCGCTGATTTTCAGTCATAACATGCCTGTTTTTACGAGGCGCGCATGCTAAATTAGTTTCCATGAATGGAGTATGCGGCGCGGATCAGTGCACCGCGTGATTTTGTCCATTGTTTGATACAAATGAATAGTGACAATCTGGACGGGCAGAAAAAATCTGTTATGAATATTGTATAGTCTACCGAAGCCCCATAAATACTGATTTAATAATGAAGTACCTAATGGCGACCTTTTCAATAAAGGAATCAGATAAAAAAAATTCCCTTCAATTAAAATTAAGTCTTGCTTTCTAAGGCTCGTAAATATTTGTATAATTGTAATTGGGCTCGGCCTCTATTTCGGAATCCGTAGAAGCTCCAGTTATCAAAAGCGCTGAATCTGTGACGAACTTGTGTAACCTTGAAGTCGTTATACTTGTATAGACTTTGATATTCCTACGCTCGAAATACTAAGAACGTAACCCACGCTACTCGTTTCTGGAAAATTTTTAGTTTCAATCGCTTGATGATAGTTAACTTGGGCTACCTTATTCTAATAGAAGTGAATTTGATTGTCACCTTTTGGCAATGTTTATCAACTTCCTATTCATCTTTATTAATTATTTTAATTAGATTTTCATCGTCCTTATCTCCTTATATTAAATGCATGAATGTCTAGGATAGGTACTCTGATTTAAAAAATGGTGTTTAAAACTTACATCAGCAAAATATTATTTTCATTTAACGTATAATTTTCCTGTAAAGAAACTACAAGTATTTGAATTGCAAATTTTATTGAAACACAAACAAGTATCGGTTATTTCTAGAATATTCGTTAATTGAAGACGCCTGCAATCGTTGGAACTGCGCTCAAATTGTTTGTAAGCAACCATAGACAAACTGTTACATGGGCACTTTGAGGTAACTCAGCAACAGACGAGTTGATTTCAGAGCAGAATAGTTTAATAAATACTTTGATTTTATATTATTTCAGTTAGTACAATTAATTGCCACTCGTTAGCCTGATGGATCTTGTTAACCCAAATTAACTCATAATGGAACTAATGGATTCTTATTAAATTAAAAAAATACCCAAACGAATCTATTAACGTTGTAATTTAGCTTAGTTTCAGATTTTCTTTATTATTCTAGACGACATTATAATAAGATCTTTGTAAAAAAATAAATTCACAATTTATTGTTCATATTTTATATCAATTTACCTACGCTTATCAAATAAATTATGGAAAAATTGTTTTCATTAAACTTCCTCCCATGTCTCGTCGGGGAAAAAAGGGCGGAGTAAAAAACATATTGAAAATAACACAGAGCTTCCGCACGGCTACATGTTTCGTCTTTGTTAATTATTCCGATGTTCTCGTGGTCATGTTGTATGCTTTTAAGTTACATCATACCTCATAAAATGCCCTAACCTTTCTCACGTCTTTATAAATGACGGTAGCGAAATTGTGATCAAAATGTGTATAGATTTAAATGATGTACCGTACTAGAGTATAATGTATGCTGCGATTTTTCGTATGTTTTAGAATGAACACAAAACAACTTAAGAATTTTTGCTAATTATATAAGATTCGTCGCAAGCAACTCACCTTTCTCAAGAAAGTTGTATGCTTATATCAAGAGGAGAATACTGATACATAATTTTTTTCTCGTTGTATTTCTATTTATTTTTCTCTATACATATCTTCTCTAGTAGAAGATCCCAACGACATTTTATTTGAATAGACATATAATCGACTTTGTGGGACCTTAAACCATGCATGACGATGAATTGTAAAAATACCAAAAAGTATAAATTTATAAAGAATAGAAAAAATTCGATCACGAGGCGGGACTCGAACCCGCATCCTTTCGCGCCATTCCGGGGCGGATGCCTGACCAATTCAGCCACTCGTGACCCGCCAGAGCAATCGAATTTATTCTATTCTCTCAGTTTTATGTGTCAAAGGGACACACCGCGCGCCATCTATTGAGGTGATAAACAACCATCTCAACCAACACGAAACACTTTACAGTGAATATAATATTGTAACGATGGAACACGACCTTTTTTGTTGAATTTATATTTTTAGTTTTATGGCATTCAAATGCTTTATAAATATAATTTTTTCTATTCTTTATAAATTTATATTTATAAAGCATTTGAATGCCATAAAACTAAAAATATAAATTTACCAAAAAGTATTTGAACAATTCTTTAAACCTAAAAAAATACATTTATAATATACGTGGTATTTTGTATTTTGCCTCTTTCAGTCCAATATTTGCAATCTAAACACACATGTTGTCACTTGTTGCACGCAGTACTATGGCGCGGAGGGCGGGCGCGGCGCGAGGCGGGAGGGGCTCGGCTCCGTGGAGGCTACCGAGATGGTGCTCAACAACCTGTTCTATATCACGGTGAAGGTAAGTCACATTGAGTGAGGAGCATTATGATGTCGCCAAGGGAATGTTTGCAAGATGTTACTTATGACATTTTTCTTTTCTGCTGACTGTAGTAAGGATGTTTTGGCGATGTCACTTGTAACATTTTTCTTCTTTGCAGACGGTATTAAGGATGTTTTGGTGTGGTGTTGCGTTCTACTGTTTATGACTGTACCAAGATATGCTTCGTTAAAGTTATATTATGTGTAGAGTATATGATACATAAACTCGTAGTATAAAACCAAGAAGTGATTTTTTTACATTAACAATGACTAGACCCTTAGCCCAATTACGAAACCAGAAACATCAAATGTTTTTTTCTCTTTCTTGTTCAGAGGATTACTTCACACAATATTTCTTATGATCTTAACCAGCATCATACATTGTATCTACGCACATGACGCGGTCTCAATTTATATATTAATATGTAATTTTTCGCGTAGGTTAAGCATACCTTAATATAGCCGAGTTACGATTGAAAAATTATTCTGTTGTATGAATTTAATATAGAATTTATTTCCTTTATCTTTTGTAGCGTTTTCCTTATTGAAGGGATGATGGGTAATAAAAACAATATAAATACAGGTGTTCTTATCTATACTAATATTATAAAGCTGAAGAGTTTGTTTGTTTGTTTGAACGCGCTAATCTCGGGAACTACTGGTCCGATTTGAAAAATTCTTTCGGTGTTAGATAGGCCATTTATCGAGGAAGGTTATAGGCTATATATCATCACGCTACGACCAACAGGAGTGGAGCCACGGGGGTGAAACCGCGCGGAGCAGCTAGTGTGTACATATAGGAAAATTTCGTAGTTGATCTCTCTCACTCTGTATTATTAAACTTATTGCCTGCTTCTTTTTCTAAATAATATTAAAATCTTTCTAAAATCTTTCTAAAATAATATTAAAATATACTTGTTTATTAAAAACACCGCTTAAAAGTACTATATCAGATTTAGCCGTAACAAAATAAACTGACAAGGTAGACGAGTTGCGAAATAAATTGAACGCATACCGACATTAGAGTTTTGACGAAAATATTTATGAAATTGCGAAGTGAAATTTGAGTGCAACAGTATTGCAGAGCACTCGGGAAATTTACGAACTTTTTAAAATAGACGCCGGATTTTCTCATTTATCCATGTCCTTTACGAACAGCTTTTGCTCATATTCGATCGCCAATATTTGTAAATTTTATTTTCGCTTTTCTTCAGTTCAAATTGATTCGTAATATATGTAAGTAAACTAATATTTATAAGTGATTAATTTATTCAATTTCATCTACAAAGAAATATTGTGAGCATAGAAAATTCTAACGAAATAACTAATAAATACCAATTCATAATATGATTTCTTTTTTCAGCAAGAAATTATTGATATTGAATTGAAGATTAGGTTGTCTAGCAGACTAATTGGTGGCTTATTTTTTATGTAGTGAAGCAATAGAAATAGTTTTTCGTTAATGTGATAAAAATTGGAAGTTTCTAGTAAATGTGTTATTTTTTTAAATCTGTACAGAAAATCTAAACGTAGAGTTATGAGTTTTTTTTTAAACTTTTCAACTTTTATAATAATCGTCGCGGGCGGTTCAGTTTGATATAACAGGACATCTCCATACACTCGCATAATTCTATAATGAAGATACAAATATTATGTTGGTAAGCGCATAACTCGAGAACGGCTGAACCGATTTCGTTAATTCTTTTCCATAATATTCCTTGAAGTACGAGGATGGTTCTTATGGAGAGAAAACGTAAACATGTACCACGGGCGAAGCCGGGGCGGACCGCTAGTGTACTATAAAATATAAAGAGATGTACTCGACACACCGCAAGCACGCAATCTGTCAATGCACACGAGTCGCAAGTGACGCGGCGTCCACTCGACACCCGCTTTGTGCAAATTGCGCTCATTACCACCCGCGCATTACGCCCTGCCGCGATGTACCCGTGTAGTATATTGGAGGTATATCAACTGCTAACCCACTGCGAAAGATGTTACACGTTTTATATGTAACGTTAAAAAAATATATAGAAAACTATTTTGTTAATAAAATGTTTATTTAAATTGTATTGCGTTTCTTTCAATAATCTCTAAGATCTTAAATACACTTCTTATTTATAAACGCTCAAGATTTTATACTAGTGCATCGAAGAATCCGCCTCATCCAGCTTTCATTACAAACGGATAAACTAATATTTTACTACTCGTTTAATCGCCCTCAAAGACTATTATGATGGCGAACTGAACTTAATTTCGACACGTAGGTGACTCGACTGTCAAAAGCTTCCCCGTATTCAGTTACCGCGTTTCAAAATTGCAATTCAAATATTGAAATATGCATTGCGAAAAGTATTTGCGGCCGGGGCAAGGCGGGCCGTCGAGAAGTAATATCGCCGGACCAAACTAAATGTTCTCAACTATTAGCTGGATCCGCTCTGAGGCTAATTATTCGGCGCAACTACCCGACATAACTAAACAGATTCCCTGCAGATCCCAGATAAAAGGAAAAGTGTATGTGACGCGAGCCTGGCTTTTAATGAATATCTGGGCCCCCGGGACTAGATTAAAGTTGGCGGGAGGGCTCGCTGCACTATATTAAATGAAGCTGTCAATAGCTTTAAACTCTGCAATATGTAGATGGAAGCATAACGCCATTGCATTTGATAAATCAAAGGATTTAACTGGGGTTATTTTTTAATTTTGTCGTTTTATCTAGATTGCCCGGATAATTGACTGTCCATTTTAGAATTGATATTGAGAATTTGTAAAAGGCCAAAAATAGTCATGCATCGCTTTTATTAGAATCGTTTCTGGATTAAGCTAAAATATTGGATTCGATGGCCTAAGCTTCAAAGGGTATTCCTTTGTAGTTTTTTATAGTTCTATATGTATCTACACATTCGAAATTGACATGGCCAAAAATAGCCTTTGACAATTATAGCCAATAGTTGGACGTACGTTTTAAGCTCTTTCAATACCACTCAGAGCTATTAAAACGGGCCATCGTTTTGTTTCCATAACAATTTTCGTAGCATCATTTAAGCTCATAAATAAAGGAATATTCCATAGAAGCGTAGTTACGCTTACGTAGTTACGTAACAGAAATATAAAGGGGAATAAGTACAGGGTAAGGCGGTGTTACGATGGCCGAATCGCCAAGGTCACGGCTGGGCGCGTTGTTTGTACGCCCGTAAGCGGCGCGGGCGGTGAGCGCCAACTTCACCGCGTGGCACACTGACCGGCTTAGGGAATACCATGTTTTACACAAATGTACTGCTGTTATATGGGAGGAGAGAAATCACGCTTTTTGTTTGTAACATTATAATACTTATAGACCTGGATGATTCCTTTATTCAATATTGGATACAGATTATAAAGTTTTAGGAAAATATGCCTAAGTTAGAGCCAAGTTATATGACGTTACTAGATAACCACGTAAAGCCAGATAATATCTGTCTGTCTAACGGATTAGTTCTGTATCGTCTCAGGCTTTTGTATGAAAATATAAGCTGTCTCGCTTCCTTCCCCGACGTTGCTTTACAGCTTTACAGCAATTAATTTCACATATACAATAAACCGATTGTTCACCCTTTCTTATTGAATAGAGATTAAATATCGCTCAAAGTGAATTGCTAAATAAATATGATATTAATTGGTGGCTCCACTTAAACGGCTATCACTATATACGCACAGTAAAGACCTTGCTTATATGACTGAAAGATGTCGTATATATTAGCGAAAAGTAAAATAATATTAATTGAGTGTAATTCATGATATGCACATGTCCAGAAGCCAATTAGCATAATGATTTCTTTGACAATTGCCTTTGTCAGTCGCGCAATGATTTTTCCACCCTGGCTCATGGGCGCTGAGTGACGCGTCACTTGCCGTGTCGCCAATTAATGGAATAATTAAACAAAATGTCTGTTTTGTAAAGAAACAATGTATGCACTGACGCGTGTCATGTGCATGGACGAACTGTCACTCCCTTTGATGTCATTATGATCGAACTTTGCAGGCAATGTGGTTTTTTTTTTTTTAATTTTTATAATATAATCCTTCATTTTAAAATCTGAGGAAAATTTTTATATGACTATTACTTTACAGGCCTTAAAGGCTGTTGCCAATATTAAATATTGTTTTTTTAGTAAATAAAAGCCTCGATTTTAAATCTGAGGAAATTTTTTACCTACTCCGATTTATGTTTCCCTTGAACGGATTACGTTAATAAATCGAAGCATATTTCTTGGTACAGTAGTGAATTGTTGTTTAGAAGCTTTGACGATCAATAGAGCTTTCAATAATTATTGTTTAATACTTACTCTACAGAATTTTATTGATGCAGTTTATTGGAGATAAATTATTTTATTTGACAATGATCTTCATTATGTTTAGGAAAAACTAATTCATTAATGAATATAAAAGTAAATTATCATCTCTTGCGCAGTTTTCCGACCAACACCCGAAAGAAATCGAGGAGCTATGGTCAACGCTATGCGCTTGCTGGCCGAACAACCTGAAGGTGATCATCCGATACCTCATCATCGTATCTGGAATGGCGCCTAACGAACTATTACCATATGTAAGTATTTATATTTGTATATATTTTGTTATCAAGATGAATATTCGCTTTAATAAAGGGTACCGCTCGCGGCTACGTCGCGTAGTCAGGGAAAATTCACATGGGAGTAATTTCAACGCGGTAAAAAAGTAGCGAATACCGCTGTCTAGCCTCCTAACTATTATAGTTAGGGGTATATAGTTTAAAATCGCTCTGAGTCGATCTGAAGGAAAGACAAATATAAATAAGGAAACAAACACGTTCACATTTTTAAATTAGTAAGGTTTGTTATACTCTTGAGCCTCAATCATGTTTCTAAAGTCCGTGTTTGTACATGTTGAATTTTCTTATTGCGTTTGTAGCTGTGGTATGGAAAATGTGCAGTTTCTTAAATAAATTCCATTTTGTCCATCGGGTCGGATTGAATAAAAATTCATGTTATCAGAAATATAATCACTCAGACGATATTTGCTAGAGGTAAAATATGATTAGAATCACCGTGATTCTAATCATATTTCCATCTATCCCAGACGTCTGTCTGTAGTGACCAACGTCTACAATTTCATTCAAAATATCATACGCCAGACGTTGCGTCTACAAAAATCCTATTAGGAATGGCGAAATAGCTCACAAAGAGGAGCATGTTTATGTATCGGTACGCAGCGGCCGGTGCACCGGGATGCGCTCCAATCATAATCTCAATTACATGCAATAGGATCCGGCCGAACCCTTTGAAAACATTATCAATCGAAAATAATATCGTCCCCGCCGGCCGTATTCATATATAACCCACATGATCATTCATAAACATGGGTTATGAGTCATTTAGTATTTTGCGTTGATTGTGAATCAATTACGCTAAGTTTTCAATAAGCTGCCCAAATGCGCTTTAATGTTGTCAACTATTTATTATTTTTAATGTTGTAAAATACTTTATTATTTCGATAGTGAAATATTTAATTAATCATTGTTGTGTTTGTCTGTTTGTAAGCATTTAACGCGAATGGAATGTATTTATATTGTGCAATAGAAATAGGTTTCCATCAAAATCGATGTGCATCTTGTATTTAACCGACTTCAAAAAAAGGAGGAGGTTATCAATTCGGCCGGTATGTTTTTTTTTATTTTTTTTTTATGTATGTACACCGATTACTCCGAGGTTTCTGAACCGATTTACGTGATTCTTTTTTTGTTTGATGCGGAATGGTGTCGAATTGGTCCCATAAAAATTTTATTCGGATAGGCCCAGTAGTTTTTATTTTATGAGCATTTTTGTCTGATCTCGATGACTTAATTTAAATGTAGTAAGTAACTATGATTCACTAAAAAGTATTAAATAAAAATAACTACGTTAAAAACAACCGACTTCAAAAACGGAAAAGTAAAAAATAAAAAAGATTTGATATTATTAATTACTACATATTATTTAGATGTGCTATTTATGAAATAGGTTTGAAGTCGGTGCCAAGCATTAAGCCCATGCACCGACATCAAACCTTTTTAGTAAAAAGTACATCTAAATAATATGTAGTAATTAATAATATCAAATCTTTTTTACTTTTTACTTTTCCGTTTTTGAAGTCAGTTGTTTTTAACGTAGTTATTTTTATTTAATTTACACGCTAGGTCAGATTCAGGGCGATTGATTTTAACTAAGAGATTGCTAATAGAATATGCAATGACTTTACAGTTAAAAAGCAGTTATTTAATACTAGCAAAGATAGATGTATTTATATTTCCATAATTTGCAAAATTTCTTTCAAAGAATTAAGTTCTTTTAATGTGATTTTGTATACGACGAAAATTATATTTATATTAAAATGTTGTCAAGCAGTAGTCTCGAACGTTCCAACCTCAAAGTGTTCTATTTACATCAAATTAATTACTGGGAATGTAAAATTTCGTCTCATTTGCCGATATCATCTTGAAGCTCGACAATATTAAGCTGGCAATTAAAATTTCTATACACGTGTAGCGGTTACCGTGCCATCTTTAGATATATAATAAAACTGAAGGAAATATAAGTCCAGTAATGAACAAATAGCGATTGACGAAGTATTGTATTGGTTGATATCATAAAAACATTACGTTAAAACGTTAAGAATATATAAGATTATCTATGAGATTAGTTATTAATATTCAATATTAGCATGAAGCAGACAGTACCATAATATCAGGGCGGCTGTGCCTGCGGCTGTTACATGCCCCATACGTACGATGGAATACAAATCAATTTGTTATTCTAATCCAAGTATATAATATTATGGTCTTATTAGAGACGTTCGTTGCAAGCCCATTATGGAAGGCATTATACCTTGTTATCGCACACATTCTTACATTGTTTTGCCCGTGTATTTGACGAAAAATCATTCAAAATTTTTACTCGCGTTTACCGTTCTACGGTATCTAAATTATAAATTACTTATAACTCAAAAACGGCTGACCGGATTTCAACGATTTTTAGTTAGTTGCTTTTTTTGGCTTGTATTAGGATAGTGATTCTTAAAATATTAAAAAAACACAAAAAATCTTCCCATGTGAAACCGAACTGAGCTTCTAGTATACATATGGCTAATAAATATAATATATGATTACCTTGTCTTCCAGGCGAAACGAGTGGTACTATACCTGGCGCGGTCCCGTCCCGAGCGGCTCTTGGACGAGATGATGACGGAGCTGCAAACGGTGGAAACCCTCAACTGTCTAATAGAAAGGACGGAGACACCTCCGTTCTACCGCCTCACTTCTATGCGGAAGGCCACTTCTGGGCATAGTGATCCGGGGACTGGATCTCAGGTAAAGGGGTGTAGGATTGATAGAAATGATTTCTCATGTATAGGCTATATAGCTCATAGTGATAGTTGTGTCCTTTGGAAATTTTTCTATGCAATTTAAAATTGGTGAATTCTGGAATTAATTTTCTCTAGAACATGCCGCTTATATAAAATATGCTAAAGATTGATAAATAATTAAAAAAATTAGTTATTGAAAGTGGTCTTATCTTGACGTGCAATATCGATCACACCCTTAAAGCAGTGGAAAATTATAAACATTCATTTACAATATTTTTCTTGACTTCTTATCTATCATAAACAAGTCAAACCGGTCAAAATATTCATAAAACTGCAAAATAACAAATTGTTTGTATTCAGGACGCAACCGGGCGGACATGCGACCTCGCTCCCGTGGAGAAGGGCACCATTCACACCAAGCGGCACAGCGGCGAGGATCCCGCCAAAGCAGCGTGAGTGTACAGCTTTATGGTTATATATACACCTCGCTCTGAATCGCGCAAGTGAAATGTTTTCGCTACAGAGCATATATACAACTTTCTGACATCATTCATCGGGGCCTTACCGGCCAGAGGAGTAGACTGGTCGAGGATCAACCTTTTTTCGATGGAAGGATTTCACCTGCGTTCCTTCACAGTAGTGACCCCTAACAGTTCACAACTCCTTCTCTCTAATCATGATGTCTATGGATATAATACAAGACGCTCAAATAGACTCGAATAAATGAACATTGTCCCTTTTAGATATATCGAGTGACCTGTGCCCATTTCGCTGAACGTTACATGGCTTTCGCTTTAAAGCTGAGAAAGTTTCATACAGAATTAGCACTTAATTCAATACCCTCTCTAAGTTCACCTACACTGTAAAAGGAAGTATGGCTCGACGTCTCGACTTTATCATTATAGTACCGTTGAACAGATAAACAATTGTAGAAACCTAGAATGTTAAAATAGATCAGTTAAGGGCCCATTCAAATTTGTATCATGCTTACTTAACACGATATTAAACAAATAAATTTTAACCTAGAATTGATTTATCAGCCTTGCAGTGTGTTGCATTATTGGGTTTTTATTTAATCAGTCGAAGCTCTCGATACTATTGTTTACTTACAACGGGTAATACGCACGGTAAGAAAGTATTCTTGAAATATTAAATTAATGAACCGATTTATTTAATTTTCACGGTAAACAGTTGAACACACCGTTATTGAAATCATATCTAGAAATATACAGTTTCGTCTAACCACTTCTGAATATAATTGAAAGACAATGGCAGAGGTCGGAGTTCGAAATAAGTTGAATGTACCGTTTTAACTTGACCTTCCGAGCGCTTTGCATATAAAGTAGCCATTAATGAACCAAACAGCTAACTGATGTGGACGCAATCCTTGTTAATAATTTAACTGAACACCTGTGTGTTATTTGCTGCATTGCATTACTGTTAATGTGCTGCTTTGAAAGTATACAATTGAAAAATAATTTCTATTCAATAAAATGAGTGGGAATGTCTCGATGTCTACTACAAAAACTAGTAATTGACAACCTATCCTAAAACATAGCTCTTGTAACACCTGTGGAATATCAGGTATCTCGTTAGCAAACCGCACGGTTATTATTTCAGTACTACGAATTCAGGACTAGGATATCATATTCATTCCCGCTGTCGAATCAATTAAAAATTCACGAAATGAGATAGACGGTTCGTTAGACTATAAACTAGTTATAGTTTTGCCATGGTATTTAGTTTCCGATGTTTTGGAATTGTTCAATGTTATGTCGGCACAACTAAAAAGCATTAATATATTTTATGACAATATTCTTGCAATATAATTTGTTTTTGTTCCTGTAAGATATCAAGATGCATCACATCAGTAGGTAATACTGATTAGTATTATAACGCTACGCGCTTCAATGCATTCGCGAAGCTTTTTTTTTATTGTCGATAGGGAAGCGCTTGACCACAATCTCGCCTGATGTTAAGCTGAGATGTGGTCTAAGATGGAACGCGCTTCCCTAGAAGGTACCTGTTCCTGTAAAATGACTGAGAAAATATTATAAATAGACAAGATACTATTAACTGTTATAAAAAAAAATATAATTCCATATTTATTACTGAAGTACTACTATCTAGTTGTAGGGTCTCGTAATTGCCAAAAAAAAATATATATATCTAGTACCAGTTATTAGTTGTTAATGTAAAATAACAGTCACCGAATTTAAAGTTCACCTTCAACATGGTTCTATTAAAAGAAAATTGGACGCATTTGTTGGTAATAACGGATAATGCGTGGCACAGGTTACGCGGCTACTGTACACATTACCATGTAGGCCCGTGATGGATCACCGTAGGCGCGCCTAAGTGATTGCCGCACGTACTCGATAACCCTTCGAAATATTCCGGATACAAATACTGTGTCTTACATAGCGACTGAGACGTTTTGGATAGAAAAAATTATTGGAATTAATAAGGTTTCGGTGGGAGTTATGGGTATTCATAAGGTCCTTTGACTTTGTGGGCGTAATTAAGATGTTATTAAGGGTATCATGATAGTGGGTCAAGGACAAGTCTAATCAATTAAGAATACCCTGTTTACACGATGTTATATTGACGGTCTATGCGGAAAATTACAGGAATGTATAATTTTATCATCGTTCATCGATAATTATTTCGCACGTGTTGTAGATAATTACTCATTATAATTGATTGTACATTTATATTCGGAAAGCTAAAAGCACATCAACATACTTTTATTTTGCTTTTTATCCCCTTCCTAGACTAATTTGTTTAATGCGCTAATTCTGATAACGGGAATTTTCTCTATACAATTAGTCGATACAAGGGAAAAAATACGGTACGTCTGAGAGGACGTGTCAGGTCTAATGGATTCTCCTAAAAGTATTTAAAAAGCTGGTGCAAGCATTGGCTTGAAAAAGTTATATACTTTTCTCGGATTGGACGCTGTAGGCACGTGCAAAGGGCTTATCTAAAAACTCGAAATGTAAAAACACAACAATGCAATCCGAGGAAAATGAAATTATCTCGAAGTTTCTAACATGGAAATGTAGTTATCTGGATGCTAGCGTGACCTAGTTAGGATTAAAACTTGATGACATATTGAAATTTAAATATTTTGAGATTATTGCATTGTGATAATTATTTACGAACATCTGAAAAACGACTCACGATAATCGCTTATAAACATTTTATATACGATTATGTTTTCGAAAATTCCTCACAACGATCGTCCTATATATCCTGTTGTTGAAAAATATGAATAATTTGTACACTTTATTATTTTATTTCAGTAGTGTAAAATCGGAAACGCCCGGACGTGATAAACGAGCGTCAGCACCACCGTGCCCGACGCCGCCCGCTGATGAAGAACCTACACCATCCTCTGATGGTGATGCTACTCCAGTGAGCTTTTTGTTTAACTAGTTATGCCAAGTGGTTTCACTCGCAAGAGAAAATGTGGTTATAGCTTATGTGTTATTTCGTAATAAACATTAGATCTATACAGATCGCGTTTATAATATTGATATTTTTATTATAGAAAATCTTCGCAGTCGTTTTTATGTGTAAATTCTTCGTTACCAAAAAATGTGTGGCAATGTAAAAAGTATAAAACTATATCAGTATAATATTATGTTGTGAAAAAAACTGTCCTTGGATGGCTTCGAAATAAAAAATGCACAGATCATATATAGTCCATTGAAATGTTACATTTTTAGGCCTAACCTTGCGTTTTTTAGAGGACGCAATTTTGTTTTTTTGATATGTAGGGGGGGTCAGTGTGAAGCTAAAACCAAGTTTGTGGGGTCGCCACCCTTGTCCCACGGCCGCCATCTTGAAAATAGCGGTTGAAATGGTTTTTACGATATATCTCTTAAACTATTTATCTGATAAAAAAATATCGTTAACATTATTTGTTGCAAATTAAATGCTCTACAACTTTGGTGCAGTAACTTTTTGTCGTAGAACTATAAATAAAAAAGTTATAAGCGAAAATGTTCAGAAATTAGAGCTATTTATATTTTTCAATAAAACTTTTTTTATCATTTTACGAAGAAATGACATCAGACCATTTTTGTAGATTGTTTTTTGAGGAACAACTTTTATATACAACATTTTTTCATTACGTCAATAACTAAGGTTTTACAGCGCTCAGAAGTGAGTACTATTTTTCAGTACTCTTAACTATAAATATATTGGCTATTGGCTCTTTTCCCATACTCCAGAACAATAGAAGCACACTGCAGAACATTTTAGCCCTGCTTTTCGACGTAAAAAAAAACGCGCTTCCAGACTAAGTACCTCCTGGGTGGTGGGGAAAAGATTCAATAATTAATATTGCAAAATTTATTATTAACAATATTATAATAACAAAAAAAAAGAATTACTGATGACAAATTATTATTAGTACACACATAATATAAGTATAGTGTATAGTTCAGAGTACTGAAAATTAGTACTCACTTCGGAGCGCTGTAAAACCTTAGCTATTTACTTAATGAAAAAATGTTGTGTATAAAAGTTGTTCCTCGAAAAACAATCTACAAAAATGGTCTGATATCATTTCTTCATAAAATTATAAAAAAAAAGTTTTATTGAAACATAAATATCTCTAATTTCTGAACATTTTCGCTTATAACTTTTTTATTTATAGTTCTACGACAAAAAGTTACTGGACCAAATTTGTAGAGAATTTAATTTGCAACAAATAATGTTAATAATTTTTTTTATCAAATAAATAGTTTAAGAGATATATCGTAAAAACCATATCGACCGCTATTTTCAAGATGGCGACCATGGGACAAGGGTGGTGACCCCACAAACTTGGCGATAGCTTCACACAGACCCCCCCTAAACATCAAAAAAATAAAATTGCGTCCTCTAAAAAATGCAACCCCAAATGTAACTTTTCAACGATTTGATGTTTCAATTTTTTTACTTTGTATGTTTGCTATAGCGTATGTATGTCAATGTCATCTGAGCATACTCTGTATTGTTTGCTACAAAATGCAAACAACAAATTCGTGTTCGGACATATTCGTATTTATAATATTAGTAGGATAAAAAAAAATGTTTGCGTGTACTAGTGTACACACGTAAGAAGTGAAACTTCTTTATGACCTTATTTTTCAAAAAATAATTTACTATATGCAACTTTACAGAAATACGTCGAATCACGCGTGGTAGGGATAAGAAAAAGATGGCGCGTAACGGAAAAATATCACGCGTAACGAAAAAATGTTACACTAAATTTTTTTCCAACCCCGATAAAGAAGTTCCACTTCAAAATGCGTATATTTATCCCGATATTGGAATACTGGCATAGGAATGAATTACAATAGGATATCTTACACTTTTAGTGATTAAAATATATATGACAAATACTTCTAATAGTATAAGATTTTGAGTTTGAATTTATGGAGAGTCGGATTCAAAGTAACTTGACAAGAATAAGACATCGGATTTAGATGAAGTTGATACTATAATCGATTTTTGTAAGTGAAACTTCTTTAGGCGCATTGAGAGTAAAATTTTAAGGTCGCGTCATGGCAATAACGTCACGTCATGAATTAAGGTGACGATTTTGGTATCTTTGAATCTTGCCGAAGAAGTTTCACTTCTGACACGTGTGCTCGGCACACACGTTCTTTTTTATTTAGACAATGGTATGACAGTATTTTTCTAGACTATGTTTTGTCAACAGACGGGCATATGCCCCGAAGTGGGTATCTGCCTCAGCGGTCCGGCAACGCCGCAAGAGCCGCGCGTGGACGCGCCGCAACCTCGCCCGCTGCCGATGCCCGAGTATGGAGGCTTTTTTGCTCTACTTACAGAGTACTTGCCGGACACTAGCCAGCCAGTATCTGGCTTTCATAGGTCAGTTGGAAATGTACTTAAAACTACGTGAAGTATGTTTTATGTAATTAAAAAAAATATCCGACCAAATGTTTGAATAAACCTAACCCACAAACTCAAACTTAAACATTTATTTATTCAATTAGACTTCTTCTAGAAGTGCTTTTGAATCGTCAAAACATATTTTTAACATTTAACACCGATTCGCAAGGCAGTATCTAGGGAGAAGAAACGGCAAGAAATTCCATAGTTGCTCTTTTTAAATCATGTCACAAATTGCCATATTCAGACCTAATTAGTTATTTAAATTCATATTCAGAGGGACGGCGTATATCTTAGAACCCGACGACGCGTATGCTTTCCTGCATAGAATATTATTGCAACTTCAAATGTAGATAGGAATTAAGAACCATAATTCTTAGTAACAGTATGGTTCCTTTCTCTTTACCACATCCTCTTATCTTGCAATTTCAGTCAAAGCTTTCACGGTCACTGGTTCATATGTTTCATAACTAAAAGTATTTAGAGGTCCTAACTATACGAAACTATAGCTTTCTGTGAAAATATAGTTTATTGTAAATTTTCTTTAATCAATATTAGTAAAATATATCGAATTTAAAAAATATAATTAGAAATATAAACAATAAAGCCAATACTTTCCCATATCACACTCAGAAAATTTCATCACATAAAATATTACAATAAAATTAATTCTGTAAAATTTTATTTGCCTCCGTTCCGTTTTCAATGTCAAATGCCAATCAATATACCCATCGAAAACAACTAAATTATAGAAAATGCAAATAAATTGCAGGTAAATTAGTAATTAAATTGTTTTTTAAATTTGTTTCGTATCATAGATGCAACGTAGCGGTGATGTTGCTATGCGACGTGGTGTTGGACGGCGTGGAGCTCGACTGGTCCATACACGTGCCGCTCATGCTGCACATCGTCTTCCTTGGCATGGATCATACTAGGTACAGTACTATTGGTAAAACTATATAGGTTAATTTAGGTTTCATTTGAATAATTCCTGAATAAAATATGTTGTTATTTGCTCTAGTGTCGATGAACACTTATTGCAAAAGCTATCATTCTTCGTAAATATTTTTGAAAATTTTTTGTGGGTAATTTAATAATTCTTAATCTTATCTTCGATTTCAGTTGCACTTTAAATGAGATTACACGAATGTCATATATGTTTAGTATTTTCAGAATTTATACAGTACAATAAAATCGCTCGCTCGGCGGACGTGCTAATTTGGCTTTACCAACGCTACATACCTTTGCTAGAGATAAAATTCAATAGCCGAGATGGGTAAAGAAAATTTAAGTACGACGTTCTCACAACGGCATTGAGCATTAAAGCAATATTGTGTCTTTTGGTGCCAATTAAAAATATGTCTATGTATGAATCCTAGGTGGCTAGTACACCAGCACTGCCGGCAGCTGCTCCTCAACCTGCTGGTCGCTGTGGCTGCTCATCATGACCACCTTACCGTGGCTAGAGTACTCCTGGCTGCGAGATCAGCTCACCTTGGCATGCCATTACCACCGCCGGCACTGCCCCTGACGCCGAGGAATTTTACTGGTAAGTTATTTATTATTATCACAATTAATTACATTGGACATTGACTTTAAAGGAGTATGAAGGGTTTTCTGAAGGGGATTTTTTTTTTGGTAAACATGTTTGGGATAGTTCTAATTGTGAGTAATGAATATAAAGGTTGTTGCACGTTGTCAAACTTTGGTCCTCTAGTATGTAATATGTTTGATGGAAGATCTCAAAAAGTTGGAAAGTTCTCAATTCGTAGCCAAATTTTTATTAAAATAAAGTAATATTCAAAGTAGTAATAGTCAAAGTAATATTGCGTGGGAGTTTATGTGGGTGTATTTTTGTAATTATGAAGTGCGTTGAGATGGAATAGTCATAACATCGTTACAGATAGACTAATTAATTGTTTATTAAAAAGAAATAAATGTAACGACGTTGGGGGCGTAACGTTCAATGACAAACTAATTAATTGTTTAAAGAATAAATGTAAGATCTTTGAGGGCGTAACGACAGACAAATTAATTGATAATTGTGTCTTACAAGAAATAAATGTTTTTAATATTCGCAGAACCAGACGCCGTGTTCGATACGCACACGCAGTGCGCCCACTCGCCGCGGACGCACGTGCGCTCGCTGTCCTCCGACCCGCAAATGACGCCTGAAGGTCGGACATTGTTCTTGGAATTTATTGTAGACTATTCACGTTTTTCTGTAGATGTAGATCTATAGATAAAGCTAGATGTTTTTGCTTTTATTTAATTTGTCTTTGTGAAAGTAATTGGCAGATATTGAGTGAATCATGAAAATAAAATAATAATGATAGATCTGTTATAATGTTATTTTTTACGCATTTTTTTCGTCTGGAATGCAAAGCTAGGTATCATTATCAGTTTTATCAGTCACATAGACCTGGACTGGATAGAACTATATAAGAGTCATATAGGCATAAATACCTCTTCTATACCTATTTTAAAGGCCAGTTTCAAATTTTACACTTTATAATTGGCTCTACTTATCCAACACAGTGGAAGGAGACACATACCCATCTCTACCAGTGATCGTAACAAATGAAGAGCCCCGGGAGCCGGGTGGTGAAGAACAAGATCGAGAAGCCGCTGAGCTTCCTGTAGCGGATGCTATCAAGAGTCTGGTGCACTTCCTCGCGAGCCGCCCTTCGCATATGCCGCTGTGGCAGTATGAGGATATCACGGCCAAAGGTGAGTTGTGGGAGGAATTTGGGGTGAAACCTTTGTTTAAGCAGCCTGTATAAAGGTACTTGTAGGGCTTAGGTATACAGGGTGTTGTAACACGACTCGCCGGAAAGGTGTCAATGTGTATTTGTTTGTCACGCCCTTTAAAAAAAAAAGATATTGCCAGATATGTTCCATGATCGAGAGACAGCTAATTAGGATCATAAAAATGGCGGATATTTACGTAAAACTTTTTGGATTGAAAACCTATGAGAATATAATCCTTACTTATTTTACTTAGTTTGGACCATTTTTTTTACTTATTTTCTTTCCATTCCAGTGTGGTCACTGCGCAGCTGCCAACAAATGGCGGCCCTACTTAGTCACGTGTTACGCATCTTCCGCGAGTCACTACCGCACGCGCTGATCTCGGAGCGCTG
>CAJQZM010027640.1:0-11966 GCA_907164665.1 Colias nastes | reverse complement strand
GGCACCACGTCCACCAGCTCGGGGAGTGTCTGACAATGTTTTAGGGGATTATCATTAATTTTATTATGAGAAAGAACGAATTAAAATAAAGCGAAATTTCAAATATAGGTTACGTTTTTATGTATTTTTTTCATTTAGGTACATTATTTTTCAAGTAGATCGCACACAATTCGATTTACTTGCATGCAACATGTGGGAGACCGGAGAGGACGACGGAACTGCGAAACCTGCTCGTGTGAATACACTTGTTAGCCACGAGCGTTCCAGTATGGTCTTGGAAATAAAAGCACACAAGTACGCAAATTACACGCAAGCTACTGATCTGTTTTACAGGCTGTATATTCCGGCATATAAATTCAGTCGTCAATAGGTACCTTAAGCGCTCCTTCTCCGTTCCTAAATACAACTAAATTGTGTTTGACAAGATCTTGCCCAAACGTGTGCTGATCGGATGATATTTGTTTCAGCTCTGCTTCAGCGGACTTTCCATTGTATAATCTGAAAATCTTCATTTAATTTTACAAGATTCACCATCCATCTCATATTACCTACGCGTTGTATAAGTTTATACTTCTGAATCACGAAATTAGCAAACTGAAATGAGAAGCCACAAGTCCAAGCTTATTATTAATCAAAATATGTGCTAAATCGGATAACCTGAACAAGTTGCACGCTTTGAGGTTAGATGCGATAGTGGAAGTGGGATGCTGCGTTAGATACACTCCTAGAACCTCTTGAGAGACGTCGTAGTAGTCCAACTTGTAATAGCATAACGCCACGTAAACATTTAACGCCATGTAATTACTGTAGAGTCAAACAACATTATTTATAGTGATTCGCACTTGATATATATTATGAAACTAATATCTTAGTGGCAAATACGGAGTACTTGGCAAAAGATAGTTGGTAGCTACAGGTTAAATTTATTTGGAATCTATTTCGGAACTCTATACTGTAATGATAAAAATATTGAGGTATTTTCAATAATAAAATGATAAGCTAGGTACATTATGTATATAAATCTGCTCTACATGGCAAAATACTTTTTTATCTTTAATCTAAGCCACAATTACCAAGAAATTTGTGGAAGAATCTTGACCCATTCCATATTGCCTTTTTCGTATCTTTTATAACTGAAAAAATGCAAATTAATAAACCCAATTTTTATTTCCCCATTAACCATTAAAAAAAATTACTAATCAATTATACCGTCGATCCAAAAGTAGTTTTTTATAAACATCGATAGCCTCCTGGTAGTGTGCTCTTAGGTAGTGAACAGAGGCCAAGCTAAGCTGGTCTTCAGGAACATCACGTAGCGTGGCGTGTGCGCGCATGAGAGCTTCCTCGTCCCCTAGTTTGTGAGCCAAGTGGAATTCAAGACGGTTCTGAAATCGTTCCCAATATTTTGTTTAGCGTTAGTATTGCGTTTTAATGTAATGTTAGAACAATTTGTGGCAAATAAATACCTTCAAAGCACATTTCGGCGCTTCTTTCACAGTTTCTTGTGAATCTTTATACATACCTGAAAATAAAGATTTAAAAAATCTTTTCTAATAATAATATTTCCATGATTAAAATATTTGATGTTGTTTGGGCCCTATGTCATTCACGTTCGCATACATTATTCATTGCTCTACATTCTGCAACACTATCTGGAACGTTGTTGCCTTTCGAATCATTATTATTATTAATATTGTAAATACCCAAGTAAAAGTAGCAAACAGCGATGTCCAACGCAATATTATCAGCCACACGCGAGTCCAGATTCTCTCTGTCCCGTATCTCCAAGTACTTGTCCAAGGCGCGCCGGTACTCGCCCAGGTGGAACCGGCACCACGCGATCCACACCGGCACCCATACCTCTGTGTTGCCTTCGTGCGCTAGAAACTTTGGGATATGTATTAATTTTAGGAAAGCTGGCTTAACGTAGAAAAATACACACATTAAATAAAAACATACACATTTCGAAGGTTTACGTCGCAAACGTATCGATACTAAAATAATTATAACTTGAGTTATGAAAGTTGAAAAGCAAGTTGCAATATCGTTTAACTCTTATTTCATATCACTTAAATCTAACATATATTGTGATGTTGGTACAATATTCATCCGGAAATTTTTCTTTTCTTAACAGATAACATAATAGGATTTCATAAATGAAACACACCTCGAGCATTGTGATGGCTCCACTGTAATCTCTCTTCATGAGAAAGTCTTCCAGTTCGGGAAACTGTTTTTTCGCAGAATCGCTTCTTCCCATTTTACCATCACTGGCAGGCTTTGCTCGGGATAAAATCTGTGGATTATTGGAATACTTGCCTTAGTTTACATAAATTAAATTACTTCATATTTCAAAATTTTATAAATACAATTTACCATAATTATTTAGAGGAAGAGTATACACTCAACACTGGAGTAAATAGGAATAAGTTATTGCCTGTGGTTATTGCCATTAATTGTTTGTTTACGCGTTGCTGTTGCCATGGCAACTGCACAATTACCACAGAGTAGGTAATAATGCTACGGCGGGAAAAAAAAGTTTGAAATGTAGGAATTTTTTATTTATTTCTAGTTTATACCACTTATTTACATGATGCAATATGTTTTTTTTTTAATTTAATAACAATTGATCTATACTTGAATAATTTTAACAAACATTTTTGGAACGATTTTCTGACTGATTTCCCATCCTCTTAGCAACATAACAATTGCATAGAAACCTTTGATTTTGTATCCGTATTCTTCATATAACGTGTATGAAATAATATATTAATTCCTCGCCAATAATGTCAGGTGAGGAGGAAAAGAAATGCCCTTGCACAGAGAGTCCTACCGAGAGCCAGGCATCTCTTCCCTTGTGTTTCTGCCCAAAGGATGAACACGATCTCGTCAAACATAACGAGCAATGCATATACTATAGAAATGAAACGCTTATATTTCCGCAGGTATGATGTGGGTAGCTTTAGTGTATTTAACTATATTTTTTTGATTGAGTTTGTTAAATTGCATTTCAATGTAGAGCCATAGCCACAGCTCATTACTTATTTCTCTCTGTGTTTTTGTGTACTGTGTGTTATTGCAACTTTTATATCTTTCTTTTTTGATACTTGACAACGATCTACTCAACATTTGATTTAACTAACCGTACTCTGAAATTCAAGCTCAAATCACTGATCTTCATTTTCTCTCATTAATAAATAGCTCTAAATAACCATACTTACGGCGAAAATATTTTTACAACCCGATTTAAATAAACATTAACACTATTAATCAATTTGCATTCAACAGGAGACTGAAGGATGCCAGTGTGATTCCCCACCAGCCGAAGACGGTGAGTGCCGGTGCTGCCGCTGTCCCATCAATGAGTGCAAGTGCAATAAAGCTGGGAGAGAAGTTTTTGACGAGTTCGTATATTAACAGTTTTTATCCTATTGTGTTTATTTAGTGAAAATCTCTGCACTCAGCAGGTAGAAGACTTTTTCATCTTCGTTGGTTTTTAAGAAGAATACAGTACCTATCTACTTATAATGACTCTTATATTTTGAATAAAATATTTAATCATTTGCGGATTTTTTGATATTTTTTTAACTAATTATCCATTGTTCAACAACAAACAATTGGAAAACTATTTTATTTTGATATTGTTAACAGATGGCGCAGCAAACGTCCAATGGGTGCGATGCCAGCGGTACTCGAGTCTACTCATCCGTTGATGCAGCGCTTCCAACAAACCCTCAAGCAATTCTTGGAGAAAGAAAATGCTCTCGCCGAGGAGGAAATCTTAAATTTGGTATTACTTTCTAGAAAAGCAGATTTCTGATTGTTAATTATGATACTATAGTTAATTCATATAATTTATTTGTAGCGCGATGAGTTGCGACTGAGCAAACAGGGATATGAAAGAGATTTGGAAGCTATTTATCGAAGTGACCATGACACCAATGCGCAGAGGGTATATTTTTGTTTATTTTTTGTTAATTTATAATTGCAGATTATGGTTAACTTTTTATAAAAAAGTTTGAAAATAGTGTGCCTTATATGTGAAACACAATAATTATTGCATTATATCCTATTATGCAGGTATTGATAGAAGAATATGAAACGACATTAGCCAAGAGCACGTCGGAGAGACAAGCCGCGGAGCAGCGCGCGCGGGACGCGAACGAGCAGTACCAGAAGGCTAAGGAGAAACTCGACCAAATGATTATGACTGGTATTTTCATTTGCTGGTAAAATGGAATATTTAAACTTGATTGAAATGTTCACTTGGAAATATGCTCGCAATGAATTTTTCTTTTAGCCTGTCGAATCTCTTTTAATCTTTTATAAAGAAACAATTAATTAGATACCTTTTTTATTCGTGTTTTTTAATGGTTCTCTTACAAAAATGCTAAATTATGTGTCAGAGCGTGAAGCAACAGAAGAATTAGAAGCGCTAACGAGCTTGTGTCGGCAGCTCGAAGCATGGCGCGAGGAGACCGAGTCCGATCTGACCGTGAGCCAGCGCATGTCGGACAAGATGCGCGCCGAGAAGCGGGCGCTCGCTGATGAGAAGCGGCAACTGGTATTGTGTTGTAGTATATGCTAAATAATAGAAGTACTAACAAGCCTGTGCCGCCCGATGGAGGCATAGTGCGAGGAGACTAAGACACCCACTTGAATTTCTTGACAAAAACATCATGCTATATCGCAAAAAAATATGATAGAGATATGAAGTTATAAATAATAATAAATATAATAAACAGTTCAGGACAATTTTTTACACACCGCACGATCTGATCCCACACTAAGCTTTCGCTTGTGCTATGGAAACCAGATGGCTGATAAACATACATATAGATATAAATTTTAATAAATACTTATATAGATAATTAACACCCAGACACAGAGCAAACATCTATGTTCATCACATAAATATTTGCCTCGGGTGGGAATCGAACTCACGACTTCTGGCTTGGAAGGCAGGGCCACTACCAACCAAGTCAACCGGTCAGTCAAGACTTATTAGGATTTTATGCACCGGTTCAGATATGGAGTTATTTTATTTCACAGGATATGATCATATACGGCTTGAGTAATGAAGTTTGGAAATTAGAATCGAAACTGGAAATGTTCCAAAAGCAATTGGAGGTGAAAAATAATGAAATGGAGAAAGTTAATGATAAGGTACGTCTTCACAATTTATGCAAAGATCCTGTGCATCTTCCCATTTTAGAAAATTATCACTTTGTAAAGAACATAGTTAATATTATTATCTTTATCCTATGGTTGTTTAATAATAAGCAGCAGAAGATATAAAAATACCTACCTATAAAAGTAGTGTCAGGAAGTGTCAGGAAGATCTATTACACATTTTATTGCTATTTATTTTATTGTGATGTTAAATTAGTTGTGAATTTAAATTGTGATATCTATATACGAAAAGGTGACGGCATACGCAGCAGAGCTGGAAGATTTGGAATTGGACAAGAAGCGCCTCGTGAGCTTGTGGAATTCAGTGCTGATCAACATTCAGCAGAGAGACAAGGTTTACGATTCCGTAAGAGACGATTACAGGTACGTGGCATACAGCATACTTATAAATAAAAAAGAGAACTTTATGTATTTATTATTTATAACCTGAACCAAATTGAATATGTATATTATAATCATCACAAAAAATAACAGTGGCAAATACTATACACATTTATAGGGTCCTCCAAGAAAATTATCGCACGCTGTTAAACAATTTAGAGATAACTAAGAAAGTTACGATGGAAGAAATGAACAAAGGGAAGGAGCTTGCAATGAATAAAGATAAACTTGAATATGATATAATGGGCGCCAAAAAACTTTGTAAGATAAAATGCTTATTATTATGAGACGACCTTTAGAATTGTGGCATATATGAATTATCCTATTATTTCAGACGAAACAGAAGAAACTAGGAGGGCTAATCTAGAAGCGCAAATTGCACAGCTTACTGAATCAATTGAGATGACGCAACGAGATCAGGATATGATTAATTCGGTATGAATATTTTTTGTTTAGTCTACTTTCAAGATAAAATATAATTTTAATTGCAAACTTTCTTTCATTCTTTCAGGAAAACCAAACAATGAGAAATATTTTGAAAAGCACAGAGAAAGAGTACGATCATCGTATAGAACAAAAATTGAGATTAGAAAACGAAATACTGACAAACCTTCAAGAGTGTCTTTTAAACGACAAAGCTGTAGAGTCCATGGCCAATGGTATCAAGAAGATGAGGGAAATGTCTCGTAAACAGGTTACTTATCAATACTTATGTTAAAAAAAAAAAAAAAAAATAGGAAAATGTTAAAATTTTCTGACCTGATTATTTTAACTTTTTATTATTCTTTCGCCAAGCTTATTTTTGCCATTGTTTTTTAGGAGATAAACTTAATGGCAATGGAAAATAATCACGCAAAGATGATGCTCGACATTGAAGTGAATAGAAATAAGCAAGCCAAGAACAAGATAATTCTCGATGAAACGTTAGGTAAAGTGAGAGAGAGGGAGAAAGAAATCGAGCGTCTCCAAGAAAAGTACGATCAGAAATCGCTGGTCATTCTGAGGAAACAGCGGGAACTTGATATCATTGTGAAGAAGTATAATGCGCTTAAGGAAGTTTTTGATGTGAGTAGTTATTATTACAAATTTTTGTGATGAATAAATAATATTATGTAGTAATAAATAATAGTTATATTCATGAGTTGAGTGGCTTTATAAAACCAGCCACCTTTTTAGCACAATAGGTACATATTATCATATAATGATATCTCTATATAATGATAACATAATTTGATGTTCACTTTTTGTCTTGGTTTCCACTTATCTCGTGTCATCTAATTTATAAACATGCTTGCAATTTAGTTGAAATCCCCGCAAGAGCGTCGCATCGAAGAGCTGGAGCAGCAGATAAAGACACTACGGGAGCGCACCGAGAGCATGCAGCACGAGTGGCTACGGTTGCAGGGTCACGTGGTTAAGCTCACCTCGCAGCATCACAAGATTATATCGGATGTCAATCTTATAAATAAGCGTTAGTGGAACAATTTGTTACGTGTAAGAAGTGGTTTAGCACGTCAGTAAAAACGATTGTGTGAGCATTACGTTTAATAAAATAATTTATTTTTCGTACCCTGTTTGATATGGTTAGAAGCTTTATTTATATAAGTACGTCAATCTAAATAAATACCCATCAAAAAAATAATAATTTGGATTCATTCCTATTATTCCCTATTTTTCTAAAATAGATAAATCTGTACATCCACAATACAACTGACGTATGAGAAATCTTCATTTACACAAAAAAAATATATTTCCTGTTTTTCTCAACCACAAAAACATGCCAAGCAGAGATCCAAATCTGCGAGCAGAAAACAATGCGCATACAAGCGGAGTGCGAGCGCGTGGACGAGGAGCGGTCGCGCGTGGAGCGCACGCTGCGGGAGCTGCGCGGCCGGCTCGAGGTGCTCGAGCGCACGAGGAAGGACTCCACTGAGCGGAACGAGTACGCGCACAAAACGAATCTCGCTATAACTCATGAGTACGCGGCTAGCTTGAAGGTGGGTTGGAGGAAGATGTTTCGGTGTCCAAGTATATTAAATTTGAATGTGAAATGTCACGTTAAAATAGCTGCAGTTACAATTGTTATTGACAAACGACTATGTGTATTTCGCTTACCTATTCGATACATTTAATTTTCTAGTAGACCGTACGTAAAAACGAGTTTGGTTTGGAAATACCAAATATTAAAGTAATTTTAATTAAATATTATTTCGTCTTTTCTTTTGTTCTTTAGATTTTCAAGAAAATCCTATCCAGAAAACTTGAACTTCTGAATATTGTTGACTATGAAAGTCACATTTAATACTTTCATAAATTTAAACATCTTTATTAATATTTTTGTTAAGGATGCTGAAACGGAGATTATTCAACTGGAGGAGGATATTGAAGCAATGGAAAAAGAGAAGATCAATTTGACCCAAGATCTTGATCGGGTTCAAAGAGAGGCTCTAATATGGCAAAGAAAGGTACTGGTTGTAAAACGTGATCGAAATGATAATACATGTTAAAATTAGTAAGCTCGATTTAATGCAATATCTATTCTTTCAGGGTATTCTAGCCGTTGATCTTAAACGGAACATTCAAAACGCTAAATCAGCAGCCGGTGAAATTGGACAGATGAGAGCAGAGATACACCGTATGGAAGTGAGTGATGTAAAATAAATCTTTGGAAGAATTGTTTCCTCCACGTTTTCAGATGTTACGTATAGTTTATTATAAGTATACTTGAATTATTTACGACTTTCATACTTCTTATACTTATAAATTACCTCCTAGAACAAAAGTTAAATTCCGACCCCTAAAAGTTTCGAATTTGTGTAATTGCTAAGATCGAACTGTGGTGCGATGCTTGTTAGCAATATTATGTGTCAGGTGCGTCGGGAGCAGCTGCGCAAGACGAGCGAGAAGCTGGCAGAAGACCTGGCGCTGTACGTGACGCGGCGCGAGACGGTGATGGATAAGAGCCGCGCGGCAGCTGCCGTGGAGCGCGCGCACGGCGCGGGGCACACCTCGCAGGCGGCCTACCACCACCGGCTGCGGCTCGTGCGTGCGGACGTGGCAAGGGTCACCAAGGTGAGCTGTGTGTGTGCGGTGTGGTGTACAACTACGTAAACATAGCGTATCAGTTGATCCAAACAAGTTCGTTCGTATTCAAACAGGATTTTTATTCCTATTTTTTTACACCTTTATTGAGGTTCCACACCTATCGGTTGCAGAGGGATGTTACATCGCCAAAAGCGGTTTTCTATAAATTGACTATCCAGTTTCCACAGCTAACATAATTGTTTTCATCAGAGCTAGCTGTTTTATTATAGGTCGTTTAACGAATCAGTCTTTTGAGCATTTTTTTTATACATATTGCATATAAAATCAGTATCAAGACGGGTAACCACGTTTTTAATTATTATCATCCTATTACCAGGATTTATCAGAAACAAAGCTGCGCTACGAATCGCTGCAGAACGAGCAGCTGCGGCTCGAGCGCGAGACGGCGGACACAAGCGCGCTCAACGCGCAGCTCGAGGAGCGAGTCGCCTCGCTCATGCGGGACATACAGGAGGCGGAGCAGAATAAACAATGGGTGCGATATTACAATATCACATATTCTAAAACTGCTCGTTTGCGTGCATTTTAGTTCCTATATTTTACTAATTAAAAAAAAAAAATGAACTGCACAGACCGCATGCGTACGCATACGACGTATGTCGCTGTAATTCGGTGTTATTTGAAAGTTAAAAAACACTTCAATTCAACAGTTTTTTGTTTACACAAATTATTATTATTTTGAAAAAATAAAGAACTATCCATTGTTTAATCTGAACCTTTGTTCATAGTTCATCTACTATTGTAATAAAGCAATTTTATGTCATATTCAGCTTCTAGAACGAGTGGTCCGCAGCCAGCGCTTGGGTTCCGAACTAGCTACGGCTATAAAGCGGCAATCGGTCCGTGTGAGGAAGCCCAGAGCAGTTGTCATCACAGAGTTTAACCAAGGACAAGCCCTCAATGATAAGCTTAAACAAATTGTTCGCACTATGACTAACGAATATCCCTATTTGCAAGATAAACTGGATATGATTGCTAATACTTTGAATATACATTCTCCTAACGAGTCCCCGAGGTTGGTCGAGGATTGCACTTGTGAAATAAAGGAGGAGGAGGGCTTTGAAAATATAGCCGAAAAACCAGATGAGGAGTGATTTTAGATGATTTATTGTAATGTGTGAAGTGTGTCATGTTTGCTTATTTATATGTATAAGTACTGCCAGAGCAGCAGCTATGATTTTTTGGATTGAGTAATTTAATTTGTCTATGTTATTATTTATTGAAAAATATATTACTTGGATAAAAATATCTCGTTTTATTTAAGTGTTGGTTGGAGTGCTCTTTCATTTGAGTTTATGCAATTTTAGCTGAAGGGCCGATTTTTCAATGCTTGGATAAAACTTATTCGTCGAATAATGTATAAAACTACCATTTTAAAAACGTATTCTAATTGTACGTATTTGACAGTTTACGTGACATTTTAATATTATCGTGTAATACTTTATTGGACGGATAAGTTTTATCCAAGCATTGAAAAATCGGCCCTAAAATAAAACACTCTGTACCATAACAAATATAATTTATTTTCAACATTTCTCAACATAATTCCTTACGTAATTAAGTATAATTTTCAACCATGGTTCCCGTTTCATTTAGTTAAAAACAAGTTGTATGGACCGGACCTTCTTAACTATCATTTTATTTTCTTGGAAATAATAAAAAAAATATATATAACTATATTTATTAGTATCACGCGGCCGAAGTAAAATGTTTTTCATGTGCAGTCTTTTCGTGTCTGGCGCGATGGTCAGATCTGCCGAACCTCACTCCGCAGTACTTGCACGGGTATTTCTTCTCTTTCGTGTGAACCACCATGTGCTTGTATATGTATCTGAAATTAAGATAACATATTTCTAAAACATAATTTTTTGAAGCTTTGCAATAACGACCAGTTTAAAAAGATTTTTGTATATTATTTTCGATTTTGATACTATCGTATCGTATGTGGGTTGGGATTTATAACCCCTGTTTATTATTACCTGAAATAATTAAGAATCGGTTCAGTTATTCAGGAAAAAAAACGAGTTACAAACATTTTTAGTTTTTACTTAAGTACATGAAATAAAATGTAATGAATGAAATGAAATTTTTATATCAACTTTTGCTCCATTATTCAATAAAAAAAGAGAGTAATACGTATGATATTGGCCAGTATACTCACTTAGCATTAGCGAATGTCATATCACAGTACTTGCAGCTAAACTTCTTTTCATTCTCATGTAAAAGCAGATGGTTCTTGAGCACAGTACTACAGGAGTACCATTTGCCGCATGTCTTGCACTCGTACGGCTTCTCTTTGGAGTGACTCCTGTTTGATAAGAATTCAGTTTTATGATAGTAACCAATCATCAATGATGTTATACGCAAAACGTGTAGATTAGTATTGATAAATAAATAAAAAAATATTAATAGGGGTTTATAGCGCGGCGGACTTGGCACATAGAAATTTGGGCCAATTAGCCAAATTTACTTCAGTTGTCTCTTTGTCGCTCACGACAGTTGCATCATGCCATCTCACTTTGACGCCTAATCGTGTGTACGTCAGTGGCGATTTCAAAGATCGAATATTGTGTTGGTAATCTATCTACACCTTCTTTTCTTATAATATAATTGGTAGGGACAAAATGTTACAATTGGTAAAATTTCTATAGCCACTTTAATCTAAGTTTAGTTGATTTTTTTGGAGAAACAATGGAAATTAAACCTAATATACAAGGTTAAGATTAATAATTGAAAACATATATATTGAAATTATATACCATACCTTATATGTCTTTGTAATGCATACTTCTTGAAAAAGCTCTTAGAGCAGAACTGACACAGATGATGTTTCTCCTTATCATGAACTTGTCGCCTGTATAAATGAATGCATGATTAATTCAAAATTAATAATGGGCATGTAAGCTTTCCTTATTGTAGTGAGCAGAAATTGAAACTACATACTTGCTGACAAGATCAGATTTTGTTAGTTTATCAGTTAGTTAAATGTATCAGTTACTGTGATTTTTGAAAAAAAAAAAAACTACACTATGAATATCAACATTAATACATCATGTACTATTCTTATTACAAGCCTTACTTATGAATCATCAATAGGGGATTATTCCGGAATCTCTTATCGCACAGATCACACTCGAACGGTTTCTCCTTGGTGTGTGCGAGCATGTGTTCCTTCAGCCTGGACGGCGATATGAAGCGGCGACTACAAACATTACACTCAAATGGCAAGCTGCTTGTGTCATGCGTGTTAAGTATATGGGTCTTTAGACTTACTACTTCTGGAAGTT
>CAJQZM010027638.1:0-13198 GCA_907164665.1 Colias nastes | reverse complement strand
AATGCCTTTTTTAGTTATAGGCCTAACATTAATTCTTTTAAATGTAAACTCAAATTGTACAATACATTTAGTAACAATGCGTTCATAAAATCAAGATAGGTAATAACGTAAAGATTTCATAAAATAAAGTATTAAACAAGACGCTATATATATATTTTTAGTGTAGATAGATTTGCTTGTATGAGCATAAACCTTATTATAAGAAATAAGTATGTTTCAATTTTATTTTTTAAAGGTTTTTCGGATTTTTTTTCCATCCTTTGGTAAAACAGTTTTAATAATGAGTAAAATACTACTACTATCTGCTTGTATTTCTTTGATAATAGCAACACTAATTTGTTTTAATTTGTCGTTTAAATATATAGGTATTTTTAACGAAAAAAGGTATTAGATGCGACTGGATTATTATACTAGATTACTAGAACTATTGAGCGGAACGTTTATGGCCAGCTTTTCTTTCAATTGTCGTTACAAATTGCAATAGTTTTGTTGTTAGAAATAAGTAACCTTTTTGACCTCAACATGAACTTTGAATAATTTAGCAATTTATTCGTATATAAAACATCCTTTCTTCCTTACAAATCTATACCAAAATTATAAATGCGAAATAGTGTTTGTTTTGTATTTCTTTCACCGGGCAACGGAATGATTTTACAATATGATATTTGGATCAAGATATAGTTAGAAGGCTAGAGAGCAAACATATCTAATACTAATATTATAAAGCTGAAGAATTTGTTTGTTTGTTTGAACGCGCTAATCTCGGGAACTACTGGTCCGATTTGTAAAAATTCTTTCGGTGTTAGATAGCCCATTTATCGAGGAAGGCTATAGGCTTAATATATCATCACGCTAAGACTAACAGGAGCGGAGCAACGCGGGTGAAACCGCGGAGCGTAGGTGATAAAGGTTTAAAATTTTACACGGAGAAAAATATCATTCCCATTGAAAATTTTTTTGACAACGTGGGAACCACGGGCGGAAAGACAAGTGTATAATATTTAGGCACGCAATTATTTAACTTTGTTTATTTTTATAATACAAGTCATTCTCCCCGACTAGGACTCTTTGAAACAATAATTTGTGTTGACTTTAATCTTTTACGACTAAATTGTGTGAAATTTAATCAAATTTATCAATGTAATCTTTTGTATTTTTGTGTAAGATTCCTTTGTTGTTCCTTATTACTAATACATTGAAATTTAAATCGTACACTGTAAATTTAATCTTGGATTGTTTATTGTGAAATCGATACAATAGAAGCTAAAATTGAAATCGGACTCGTAGTTATTATTACTGTAATAATAACTATTTTACGCAACTTCGTCTTGCACATGTCTGTCATTTGGCAAAAATAATAAGATAGTTTTTTGGTATTGTTTTTAGCTTTGCATGTAAGTAATGATCGCTAGGATGTTTCGTTATTATATTCAACTAAATTATTTTAGGGACTTGCAAGATATCTAGGTAATGATGTGTTTTAAAAATAGCCATAGATTTAAATGTCGCTGTCTTTTTTGAAGCCTAGAATTTTATAAAAGGTATTTAATATTCTAGATGTGGAATTTTGGCTTATAACACAAAAATTCAAATCCATATCACTCTAATCCATGTCACCATTCCGTATATAAGAATATAGTAAGTAAAGTATATAACAGAATGAAATTGATCCAGTAGCGAGTTATTTTGTAAAAATTGCAAAGAGCTCAATTTCAAAATTTTAAGACAGCGTGTTGTAACAAAACCGACCAAGTATTATTATTTATTCAACATTGATGAATGCAAATCAATCAATGATATAATTATTCATACAGTATTAAGATTTATACAAATTTAATTGAAAATACTAATTATAAATAATAAATAGTAAGTACAACAACAGTACGTACAACTCTAAAAAAGTACGAATTTTTATTTTCACATTGTGGTGAGTGAGTAAGTTTGGTTTATTGTAAGTAGTGTTTTCTTGTGTGGGTTATTAATAATTACAAATTCGGGGCTTGTTTAAATTATTAAGATTAAACATATTAGTGATTAAAGGAAATTTGAAAAAACATAGTATTTGCAAGTAAACTATGTATAATTTGTATTTTCTATACATTCAAAGATTTGAGAGGCTCTCAAATCTTTGAATCGAAAGTAACTAATAACTTATTTGTCGCTGCTTCGCTCGCGTTAAAAACAAACTTTCATCTCCTATTTTGTCTTCTTGGGGGTAGAATTGATCAAAATCTATTCTTAGCGGATGCCTACGTCCTAACATCTACCTGTATGCCAAACTTCAGCCCGATCCGTCCAATGGTTTGGGCTGTGCGTTGATAGATCACTATGTCAGTTAGTTAGTTACCTTTGAGTATATATATTTAGCGGTCCAGAAATTGCAAATTGTTAACGAAATAGAAATATAAGACACAACCTCGAATTTGAAATAACTCGAAATTATGTTTTAGTAATAAGGTTTTTCATTTTATTATTTTTACAGCATTAAATGCAATTTATAATAACTGTTAATAATTTCTGGCAAATGTTTTTGTTTTTTGTAATGCATGATTATTCCGAAATAAATCTTATGTTTTATTATTAACCTAAATTAACTCAAGTGAATCAGGATTATGAACTAAGTTTGTTATATAAACTAGAACAACGTTACAAAAAAATAACATTTACATTTTTTGTGCACTATACGTTATATAAAATGCATTATGTATATTATTCTCGGTATTATACATCATAGAGATTGAATAGTGTTGTATCGAATTTCAATAGGACGTACGGGGTCACTAACCTCTAAACTATAGAGTTTATAAGTCAATGCCAATCGACAGGTTGCATACCATTCTTGTAATATTAATTCCTCAGTATTTAGTAAGTTTTGTTTTTCACACTTTTTCTTGACAAACATACTATAAAATTAACAACTGAAATTTTTCATTACGACATATAAACTCAAATATCATCAAATAACCTTCTATTAACTAAACTGCACTAACAATGTGTCGACATATTCGCGACATATCGACACTTCTCTGAGAGCATGCAACTTTTCGCATCTCCCTTTTGTATGAATTTTAATTTTTCTTGTGGCCCAAATTAAAAGTGTCTTGAAAATTATCCGAATAACCTTATCTTACCTAGCTTATGTAATTTTTGATTCATTTTATTTCGTTTATATACAACTTTCTCCTTTATTTTGAAAAGTGTATTAACTATTAACAATTTATCTACTAAATGAGCAATTATGGGAAAGATAGGAATTCAATCACAAATGTTATCAAATACACAAAATAATATCCATTACTTTATTATTAGATACTAATATCTAGTCAATTCTAATTATAACATCGTCTCTATTAATTGTAGAGCAATATTTTATATAGTCTTAATCAGTGCGCTCTTTTAAAACAACTCAAGTCACAACATCGCGTCTTAACTAATTGATATCAATAGAGTCTAATTTAAGTTTCGCTTCAATAGATTTTATAAAAGCGTTCTCGAAAAACAACATACGTAAATCCTATTATCTCTTAATGTCTCTAAACAAACATTACTTCATACAGAACATACTGGACTTTTCTCACAATAAAACTTCAAAATCTCCAGTTAATTACGCGGAATTACGCAAAGATGTCATGTTTCACCGGCTCATTGTGACCCGTATAATCTTGATCGTAAAACCACGTGTTATCGACCTTGACATACGACAATCAGACCACCAGACGTTGGACGTTCAATGGTGGCACGTATCATTTCTCAATATATTTGCATGTTTCTATGACAATATTTGACAACCTTCATGGCGTAGAAAAGCCGCCACGGTCAGCGACTTACCCAATATTTGTTATAATGATGATTGTATTAAAATCTTTTGAGCTTTGGTAAACGATGAAATGCAGCCTTGAAAATTAATTCAGAATGAATTTTGGCTACGTCTGTGAATATCGATTGAGAATAGCTATTAGCCTTATACATAATATGAAACAAAACATTTGAACACCTACATAACCTAATTAAGTAATTATTTTGTAAAGATATTAGTATTTCTTATTTTAGCTTCAAACGCGTTTAATTCTCATACTTTACTAAACGGACCGGCTGTTATCAGCTCAAAGAACGTAACATTATTGAAAAATAAGTTATCATATTATTTGTATTATTATTGACTTTAAAGTAAGTTTGGATATGAATAAATTTTATTTGCTTTTCTTACATGCAATAACTACCTAGTTACTTTTGCTATAATTTTGTATGCGGTAAGATTATACCTGCAATTTGATAATTTTTTTACCTTCTATATGAAACAATGGTAAAAAATAACTGCATGTATAAATTAAGTTAATCTTTATATACGTTCCAAATTTGGTGCCTTAACTTTTTGGTTATCTTAATAGAAAAAAAAAAATAAGTACGCTGAACGTTTAAGACTGAAATATGTGACTAAATTTGAAATATGCTATCGGATATATAAATATATTTTTTAAATGATTTCAAGACATTGTTCCACAAACATGGTAGATGAAGAATTATCATTTACCTATAATTATTAAAAGCAGATACAACTGCTTTCCATACACGGTTGCTCCGATATAGAGTTCATTTTCTGCATCAAAAATTATTCTATGAATTTAGCTAAAATTAATCTGTCTTTTTATCGGAATTCATCCAAATCATTTTAGCAGATAAGACAAAAATCACAAGTACACATTTACTTTCGTGTTTATATTTAAAAAAAATCACCGAAAAGTTTGTACGCGCATAACTTCCTAACGTCTGTGAAAGTTTTTTCCATACATAGGTACCTTATGTATGGAAAAAACTAATAAAAATTTAAAAACCTTCGAAATAAAGAGGCTAGTTTATAATATCTTTTCTTTATAGACTTAATGAATATCTCTGTAACAAGCTTTAATGTTATGTCATTATCTTTACAATATCATCATCATGATTGTGGACCATTTACTCCATCAAAACATATCATTACTAAGGTAATAGTGGAAACACTATTCAATGTTAGGTGCTTGGGAATTTCCGAGGTTTTAATTTTGATTGTTAGAGATAATATCCAATAAAGTATAAATGTTGTGTTTCTAGAAAACAGCTGATGTTTTAATATACTTACGTAATTTATAAATTAGGTCATTAAAGTATTTATTTCAGGTTCGTTAAAAAATATTAATATTTTTGCATTACAATTGAAGAGACTTTTCGATATTTTTTATCGTAATTATTACAGTTCCACAAGTCCAAAACTTTAAGATGCACTTTATTTATTATATGAGTTGTAATTAAATAGTTTTGCTCTACAGTTGATAAGTGAAACTTGCCTAATGAATAATGATATATTTTTATGATTGTAGGAAACACTAAATTATCGAGGAATATACGTGCAACTAATTATTATTAGAGGCTTAGTTATGTATGAACATTATGATAATGAAAATAATTAAAATACAAAGAATTTAATTAATTTTAAAGTTTTTATGGCGATTATTGTGAGGCAATTTTTGTTGAGAATTGTCTCAACTAAAAATATTTCGATATGTATATAAATTTATGGAATAAAGACTTGTTATTTTCTTATGAGTAGGTAATCCCGCGACTTCACCCGCCTAAAACATAACAAATTGTAAAACTTAAACCTATTCCAAGAAACACTCTTATCTATTAAAAAATCCGCATCAAATTCCGTTGCGTGATTTTGAAGATATAAGCATACTTATGAACAGACATACAGCGGGAAGCGACTTTTTGCTGTAGGTATAGTGATTCTGTCTTAGGATTCTGTGAAAACTTCTTTGAATCTGTTAAATTCTATGACTTCTTAATCCGTAGCATAGATAATATAATACTATACTAGTCCGTAGCTATGTTAGTTAACTTGTGTGCCAGTTTTGAAGTATGCCGAATTAGTCACGTACATGTAAGTTAGTTAAAAATGTAAAAAAAATATATTTGGGTGAAGGATAATGTACAAATGACTCTTAAATCTAATTGTTAGGTACATACCAAGTTTAATATCTGCAAAGAATTATTTCGTAACTGTAAGCGTATGTTTTGTTTGTTTACAAAGTGATTACAGTTTGCGTTTTCTATATTTTTAATGACGGATCATAAAAGATGAATTTGTATATTAGGTAAATAATGATGAATGTGGGTTACATTATTTATTAGATTTTTCAGAATATGGTTAATTAAACAAAATCTTCAATTATTCAAAATGTTGCTGATTACTCAAAAATTTTTTGGAATATTCTTATCTACTAAGTAAAAACGAAGAAAAAAAATCCTTCTAAATACATGAGTGATGACTTCACAAACATAATTGAATTTGTCAAAATTTAAATTACATTACGCGCGTAAAGCTTAATACAAAAAAAATGCCGTAAAAACATTGTCTTTACGCGGTCGTCGAACTTGTCTTGTGGTCGACTGGTCACTCAGTGGGCCAAGGGCGAATTGCGATAGCAAGCGTGCATATATCGCTTACGACTTTTTAATCTTATCTAGGGAGGGGGTTAAATATTAAAGTATGTAAAATAAAGATTTTACATGCGACATTGCGAAACGGTTATGAGGATAACGTATTTTTTGACTCGTGACGATTTTTTTGACTCATCACGTCCAAGACGACATAAATGTAATTATGGTGAAAAAGACAAAAAAAAGCGGAATAAACCCATATGAACGTTTATTTTGTTGTTTATTGTTTACTCTTGTACTCTATGGCTATAATTGAACAAACTAGCTTAATATTGTTATGGACCGACGATACGAACAGCTATTGTTAGAAGCAATTTTATATATCCATACCACAGATAATGTAATACCACAGTATTACAATATACTGTGATAATACTATACGTCGATAATTATTAATTATAAATCATTTATTTTCCTCAAAATTTACAAACTAAACAAAAAGTATAATTCAGCAAATAGAGATTCTCGTCTGATTATGGTCTGCGATACATATTAGTTGTATATGTAGTAATTATTAGTCTGTGATATTAGTATATTACATATCTACTGACAATAAATAATCGGCCACGTTCTTTAATTGAAGTCTTATAGAAGTTTATTTTAATGAATTGCCAAATATTATTGATTTGCAATGTATAAATTTACACCACTCATCGAATGCACGTTTGACCTTCCTTCATATGAAAGTGGGGATGGCCAATAAAGTCTTAAATAGTTTGGTAGCAGGTTGGTAGACGGATACGATATTATTTTGTGGTACACATAAATTAAATAATTTTAACATCTTTAGTTTTATGTGTTTCATTTTACGATAAAAAATAACGGTAACACGATTATAATCTCATTGAGTAAGATTGAAAACAAAAGATTTGACACTTTATCCATCCATACTAATATTATAAATGCGAAAGTAACTCTGTCTGTCTGTCTGTTACTCAATCACGCCTAAACTACAGAACCAATTTTCATGAAATTTGGTATGGAGATATTTTGATACCCCAGAAAGGACATAGGCTACTTTTTATCCCGGGAAAATGACGCAATTCCGGAAAGCCCACGGGAACGGGAACTATGCGGGTTTTTCTTTGACTGCGCGGGCGAAGCCGCGGGCGGAAACCGTACAAAATAAATTACTCATGCTATAAAGTGAGGAACAAAGCATACATTATACATTTTATTTCACTGCAATATAAATTATTAAGTAATAAAATTAAAACCCAAGAATTTTAATCATTTTGTAAGAAGCTATTGTTGTTGCAAAATTATTTGCCAGAATATTAGTTATGCATACTTACGAACTTTATAATATAACATTATTATAATACAATTATTGTAACGCTTCTTGTATAACAGTGCAATTTATACTACAAAAATATAACTAAGTATATAAAATTTTAATCTGAATAAAACTACAATCACTTTACATCATCATTTCAACTTCCTATGAACATTGAAAATGTCACTAGACATAGTCCTATTGGGTGATCTTGCACATTTGTGAGATGAACGATAAGAGAATATCTCACACTTGCATTAGAAAATAAATTTAAGAATTATTGAAGGGTTCGTTGTATGCCTTCAAAATTATATATGTACCTACCTAAATCCCAGTTTGCCAGAAATATCGAGTCTAAATCTATTCACTTGAAAACACTGGGTAATGGATATATCAAAGTACATACTATGATCGGCGCAAACAATTTTAAATTCTGTCATCGGATTTCTTTCCCAAATTTTCAAAATGCTGAAAAATCTGGTAATTGCCCGATCTATATTTATTATTTTCATGTGGAAGGTGGGTATTTACATAAATTTTTAGCGTAATTTAAAATACATAACTGGGTACTTTTAGACATACGTGCACTATAATCGATGTTGACCTCCATGACATAAATTAACACACAACCGCACCTGCACATGTTGTCATTAAACGAAGATTGCTCATTAATTGTCCTTCTCAATATAAATGAAAGTCAAGTATAGGTATATGTATGTATAAACTTAGGTATAAGTTTACCATTTGTAATTGCGTCTCAAATCTCGTTCCGTTAATTCACGTATTTCTAGAAAGGCTGGGGCTTGGGTTGCAACATCCGACCGGACGACGGTTGCACCACGGATTCCGTTTGGACAAGTCACAGACTCGTTTTGTGGAAAATATCCTGAATCCTTTGAGATTTAACTTATTGCTCGAGGAAAGAAAACTATATGACTTATCTATACTAATATGTATTATAAAGCAGAAGAGTTTCTCAGGAACTACTGGTCCGATTTGATAAATTCTTTCGGTGTTAGATAGCTTTATCGAGGAAGTCTATAGGCTATATATCAACACGCTGCAACCAACAGGAGCGGAGCAATGCGGGTAAAACCGCGGGGCACAGCTAGTTTGTATACCTATTCTAGCGGAAAGCAAGTGCGTCATTAAAGGTCGTTGGGTCTTTTGCGAGTTAATGCACTTCTGAGTGAACCCAAGGTGATTGTTATTGTTTAGTCGAGTAGGTATTCATTATATTAGATATTCAAAATTATTTCTGGATTCAGCTGGTGATTTGCGTATAATATCTTAATAACATAAAATTATGTAATCACACGGTTTTTAGCTTTGTCGGTAATCGGTAATTAATATTCTTGGTAGAGTATTATATTCAGGCATTTCAAAATGTATGTATTTTTCCAATTATTTCATGGAAGAATATCTAAATTGTAAGTAATTTGATAATTTTCCTTTCATCATCGCTTTAGCCTTCCCTTAAATTAGAATGCATATTTACAAATCATATTTCAGTAGATCTTTCTAGAACTAATAATAATATAATTTAACTGTTAATTGACAACACACGTCTTGTGTAGGCATCTAATTGTCTGCGACATATTGTCGTCACATTGACCTCAACCCTGTTATAATTACATTGACATCACACAATACAATTATTCTATAAGCAAAATCATTAATTTTATAGCTGACGTTACTTCCTCAAGTATTTCTGTTACTTCTGATGAATAAATTTCCGTAAGGTTACTTAAGGCCAAGTTCATGTTCATTACCTAATGTTTTATGGAATTTGGATATAAATATTATGCTGATCTTTTCCGTATAAAAATATTTAATAACTTAATGCACATATTTTTATGAAAATTTAAATATATGATTTTTCCTTTTAAATGTAAACTTGGTAGTTTGTTTGTTTATTCAGTGGGTTAATAAGGTTCCTTAACTTTTTTATATGTTAGCAGTACATTAATGTTTTTAATCAGTCCTACATTCAAGGTTGTAGGACACAGGATCTAATCTCACGTGCAAATCTTTGGATTTCGTTACTCCTACTCAAAGATCATCTTATCCTTCCATCCAAGGCTCAATCTGTCAGGTATATTTCAAGGAAATCTTCTTTTGAACTTTGAGTATAATCCTTAATTGTGTATAGTAAGATATCTGCCCCGGCTTTGCGGTGTCTTCTTAGTGTGTATCAAAATTTGTGTAATACTTCTTGAGTTTGAAGAGAAAAAGATACTTGCAGCAGGAGCCTTTATTCATAATAATTAAGGTATTATTATTTGATATTAATAGTCGTAGTAGCTTCGTCTGCGTTGTTCAACGAAATTCCAATGGGAATGACATTTTTCACCGCGTTAAAAAGTATAGCCAATAATACTCTCTAGTCTCCTAGCTATCTACAAACATAACATACCATCTATTTGTATTCTAGACGATCAAATTAGTTATAAATTACTTATACTGCATATGCTAAAATTATCGAAAGTCACTCTGCTCATATCTCATAATTACTTTACATAACCTGTAATAATGCAAGTGAATTCATTGCGACCTATTGGCAAACCTTGCAGCCCTACGACATTACACATTGCAAGAGTTGCAACGAATACTGATATTGTGTATACGCGTATCAAATTGTTCAAGTTGCACTTTGAAGATACGGTTTGTGTAAATATATTGTTTTAGATTATGTAAAAGGGGCTTTATATTTTAGAACTTTTTTTCTACATGGACGATAAAAATTACCAAATTATTTACAGAAAAGTATGCATAGAATCGTACCGTAAAAGCTGGATGTGAGTTATTCTATAGTGTCTTACTAACACAGTGACATTTTGTAATACTACAAAGGATTGAAGGAAAAAATTGTAATTTTACTGTAACGAGAAGTGTATTAACACTTAAGCGAGCAAAACTAGTAGGTATCAGTTTCGAGAAAAAAGAAAATTGCGACGTAGTTAAATCATCAGTATCACAATATATTTTTCCATTATATATTAGTCTGGGAAGATCTTAAGTTGTTTAGATTCGTAAAACTGTGTGACTGAAAACATTATCATGTATATTCGAGAAGTAACAAATCGAAAAAAACACTAATTAATTCAAAACGGAGCTTATAAACTCTAATTGCTTGTTTTCAACAATTCAGAATACTAAAGAATACCCAAACGAAATTTAAAAACGTCTCAATTGTATGGAGGGAAGTCCCCATTATAAGCGATTAAGTATTTATTCAACCACATTTGGACGCTACATGCATTATGTAGTTCTGTGTTTGTGTATCACTCTATAATTTTCAATTGTGAAATCTCCTTCTCTTATCGAGTGAGTGTTTAAGTTTTTTAATAATGAAATCAACAACATTAACACGTGAACCGCCATGGGGGTCACTGGTGTAGCGGTTGGCCGGCCGCGGCGGGGTGGACGGCGCGGCGCCTGGTACCGGGAAATATATTTTCTGTATTTGTGCGCCATGGGGTGCACCGGTGACCTCAGCTATGTATTTGACTGTAACTATGTAACCCATATACAGAATTGATAAAACTTATTTTCTATACGTATCGTAACATAATAAACAAATTACGACCAAAAGTATTTTTACGATTTTTAATTTTTTCTATCGGCGTTTAACGTGTTAAAAACTTAACATGAACAAATATATAAATATTCAGATCATAACGTCTATGCTAGATTCTCCACGATATGTAAATTTCATTCTAGCATTTTCGGCGGTCGGGTAACGACACATTCTTTTTTTTTTTTGAACCAGTTTTCAAATATTTATCGTTACTACTTCTTTTATAGAAAGACATATTTCAATCCTGTATTGATAAATAAACTTATTATATAAAACACTGATAACTAATAGTCGAAGATATTATTTTGACATGCATTAATTTAATACGTACCTATCACCCTCCACCATCTAGTTTTCATTTAAGTTACCTATATTTTACTACGAATACTGGATTATTGATATGCATCTCCATTACATATGTTAAGCTATAAATAACGTGTATTTTATCAAATAGATTAGAAAATATCTATTTTAATCCTATCATACATTTAGATTTGGAGATCAAATACATATACCAGCTCCATATCCATCACTCACTCATACGATTCATTTCAAAAAGTCTAGAACAAAACTTACACTTTGTGTTAGGAAGCTAGTATTTTTTTAAATAAGAAAAAACTTTAGTATGATCATATGATCATACTAAAGTATGAACAATGATATCATTGTAATCACCCTAATATGGCTTCTAAGGGTAACAAGCTAAAACCCTCTATGCAGACCACTTGATCTCAGTTGCAACCATGATTTGTATATACTACGATATGCCGGTTTGATCACAATGTTTTCTTTAAGTTTAACTAATTGTAGCAAGGAGAACGATGTGTAGATTAATTAAAATTACAGTAAACATAGACTAGTCTCAAATTATTGATTGAAATGATCTAAGTTACTAGTCTTTATCCAAAAAACACGTACGTTGATGATTCCCAAAAATAATCATCACGACATTGTCGGCTATAATAGCAGCTATTTACTCACAATGTATTGTTCCAGCTATCCAACCATCAGCGATGCTGTCTTCAATCCTTATTTACCTCATCTACTACATGGTGTACACCGTCCTCCTGGCCATAGCTGGTCTGTGGTGCTTCGAAGACTGTGTGCTGACTGAAGAAGAAGAATATGACTTCGTGAACCATCATCGGGCGATGCCCTATTGAATGGGCTGTTGTAATGTAAGTAGTATAATTATGATTATTATTTGGGAAAAAATAAGAGCTTATTAATTTTTAAAAATTTATGTTCGAGTACAGGAAACAAGATGTAACAATCGAATGTAAACGGAAGCTTTGTGTATTGATTTTGTCTCGGTCAAGAGTTTTTTTTTAAAAGTCGAGAATTAATTTTTAGAAATATAAAACATGAAATTCAACATTTACATTGAACTTATGACACGTTTACTATTTGACAAAAAATAATTGGATAGGTATAAATAGCAAGATTTTTTCCTGTCAGGGCGCTTGTGCACTACAAGGAATTTTACTGTCCGGCATTCCGATTTTTTACGGTCCGGTTTGGCATGAAAAAACCGATGAATTGGCTTGTGCACCTGTCCGTCTTTACTCGGATCAGTGCGGTACAGTTCAAGGAAGTTTGGCGGTATAATGCTATCATAAATGATTGTTTTTGCATTTTACAAGAAACGAGTAAAAAATTTAGAAGATGAAATATTATATTAAGTACTTCGTTATAATAAAAAGTAAAGTTCCGTAAGAGATTTAAAATGCGTGTTTCACTGATTTATTTTAATCGGTGACGAGGAGCTAAAGCTATTCCCACTTGAACTTTAACTTACCAACACTTACTTAGATAATAATTATAGGTCAATGTATATAAAAATAACAATACCGACTTTTCAAATC
>CAJQZM010027637.1:0-11254 GCA_907164665.1 Colias nastes | reverse complement strand
ACACGGGCCGATTACGTGAAAAACAAACGTTGTACGACAAACAGAACGACGTCGACTTGTAATTGTAAACAGCGTTGCATGTGCCTTCCTGTTCCTGCAAAATTTTGACATTTCCCAGATGTGTTCAAAATCGATTTTAAGTAAGACATCGATTCGAAAGGAATTGTTTTGAACTGACATAATATATTGAAATTATTATTTGAAAGCAAATTATTCAACAATATTATTACAAAACATAGTTTTACTTCTACGCCTATAATTTTTGTTGTCTTATTTATTTTTTTCAAGCTATTAGAGCATTTAGTTCGTTCTATGCATCGAGTTCAATTCATCTCGATTCATGTTTTTTTAATTGAACAGAATATTTATACGCATATTTTCGTCCGAAAACAACATTAAAAACATATCTTTTTTACACGCTTATCAATAATTTATTAATTTATTGTTGGTTCAGTACAATAACATGTTATTTGTAATATATTGTATGCATATCCCCTGAGCATAACCCACATTTTGAACAACATTTAAATTGAAAGTTATTATAATACTCATCAATGGGAATGTAGGAAATTAAAAAATCACGTGAACTGTGATCCAAATCGGTAGTTATATTAAGAAACTTTAAACAAATTATTTTACAATATCATTACTCAAACAAAAAAAAAAAAATTCCGTTATCTTTCTAATCGATCTATATTTTTTTTTATAAAATGGTAATTACTTATTGGACTCCATCTACGTTGATACACTTTATACTCCAAACTTGTGTCCAAACTCCAATATTAACATATTAGCATTAAGTCTACAACACTTCTATATTTCATTTATATGTAGAGCTGAATTTTTTAAATTTACAGAATAGTTCGTTTATTTGACTGAGCTTATGCCAAGAACCTAAGCCAAGAACTACCTACAATTTAGACTGTCCAGGCCATATAATTATTACATAATGTGAAACCGTGGTGAAACCGCAAGGCGAAGATTGTAACATATTTCTCCAATTAATTTTTCTCCTTTTACTGTCTTAAACGAGTCAAACGTTTACTTTATCAACTAGGTAGTTAAGAAATTCTTTTGAAATGCCGTATTAAGTAGAACATTCAAGAACATTGTTCCACCTGTTACCAGCCGCACAGTTCCACCACCGGACCACACGCCGTAAAAAGCAGTTCCATTCCATCTGGATGGTTGGCGCTCCACCACTGTCCGCTTCACCCGCAACTTCCTTCCGCGTACGGTGAAACTTTGAAACGATTTGTCACCTGCGGTGTTCCCGAACAACTACGACATTCAAGAGCCTTCAAGAAAAGAGCTTATTTGTCCATAAAAGGCCGGCAAAGCACCTGCAACACTTCTGTTACAAGTGTTTATGGGCGGTGGTGACCACTTAACATCAGGTGGCCCATCTGACCCTTGGCTTGCTCTGACATAAAAAAAAAACACTCCAGACAAAGCATTCCAGACAAAAGAAGATACCTAGAAACAAAGCGACCACGACAACATGCCATGTTTTCATTATCGAAGCTGTGATCGAAACTAAGATAGAAACATTTGTATTAGGGTCTCTTTAGTCTAGTCTCAGATTGGATATTAAACTTGTTTCCGTTACAACTTTTAGTATATAATTAGTATTCTGATACTGTGCCCGTTGGTCTTTTTTTCGATCAATTATGATCGAACGAGCGTTAATGATCTCTGTATATTATTAAGCATAAAAGAGTGTTAGAAGACGACCTAGCCAACACAAATGCACCGAATGCACAGATTATGCATTAAAACGGTTGTTCTTAGTGACATTGATGATTGTCAGTGTCATTTAACGATTGACAGTGACAAATGACAAAAATGCCAAAAAGATAATATTTCTATTTTCTGTAATCACACTGATGTTTCTGAATTTGTGATTCAATTATGTATGTTATCCTTTAACAAATAATTATTGTGAGTAAACCGCTATAGAACGAACGTCTATAAATAAAATATTTATAAAACATGAATTCGGCTACGGTAAGTGCTAAGGATTATACGTAAAGTATAGTACATAGGTACTCATTTATCTGATTCATTAGGTACTCATTGAATAACATGTATCCTAAACTATAATAATCAACAGCTGTTTAATTTGCCAATTCTTAGGCTAACGTGTTAATCGTAACTGCCATTGATCGTTTTGGCTTAGAATAATATCTCGCCTAAGTCTGCCTTTCATCATCTAGTGTAGATGAATTCAATTGAAATACATCTTTAGCTACTTCATAACTTCCTATAGTGTATAGTGCATACGCAACTTAGCGGTTGACAAAACTAAAACGATTATTTTTTGCTTTGCACGGCTTTTTGATGTAGATTTTCTGTTAATGCGTTATTACAGCCCGGTGTCCCCCAGGTGCCGTTGTTAGATGACGACACTATCGCGTTTGGAGAAGAGGACAATGCTAATAAACAGTTTGTGTAAGTCTTAAGAAATTTAGTGAAATCAGGCATACAAAATATTTATTTAGTATGTAAAAAATTGTTCAAAAAATCGTAATGATCAAGAGGAATCAAAAATGTTGATAGAAATAATTCATTTCTTGAGAATATATTTATTGCAGGTAGAGAATAAAGAATATAAATTAATTACTATGTTTAAATTTTTTCAAATACCTACATAATATAAAAAATCTAATCAACCGACAACCCTACCAGTATGAGATATTCTATAATGATAAGAATGTTAACTTTTGTTTTTCCTCTAACAGTGCCTTTTTGGTATTATTTTCTGATCTACACAGGTTAGCTATAACTAATATGGATATTTAATGTATATTTTTGATTTATATTTTTTATTTTCAGACATCCATACATAGTATTCTTTCATCTAATATTCCGTTGTTCAGCCATTGTGGTATACATACTGTGTGGCTGGTTCTCCGACTCCTTCATAGCAAGCTTTGTGCTTGTTGTCCTGTTACTGTCTGCTGACTTTTGGACTGTCAAAAATATTAGCGGTAAGATTGGGACTTTAAATTATGTACCTATACCACTCAGGATTATTGATACTGTTTGCAGTGAAAAAGTTTTGAGTTAGTTGCATTAATTTTAAATTAAATTAGTGTTAATTTATTTGAAATTGCAACTAAATTTCAAAATATTCAAATATCTGTTAAAAAACTACATTACAACAGACAACTTTACAAATATAGACCTAACTTATGTATATTTTTTTTTCTTTCAGGACGTCTCTTAGTTGGTTTGAGATGGTGGAACTATGTTGATGATGATGGCAAGTCACACTGGGTCTTTGAATCCAGACAGGTGATTAGAAATTAAACAATTATTATTTTATACTCGTAAATTGTTTCAAAAAGACAATTTAAAGTAGAATAATGTTGTTTTAAGAATGAAGTTAAAAGTATTTCCCCTTATTTCTTAAATAATACATAAATTTTTGCAATCTCTGTTTCTCTTCAATTAACAATTTTGTTTTTGTGAAACTTCAACAAATTCTAGGTTAAAATTCATCATAATTATTTGAGCCGAAAACAAATAAAAAGAATAATACAGTTACGTCCTTATAAAAACCTACTGTTATATTTTCAGAATCGTGTGAACAGGAACGAAAGTCGCTTGTTTTGGATGGGTCTCATACTTTGCCCACTCATCTGGTCTGGTTTCTTCATCATTTGCTTATTGAGCCTTAAGTTCAAATGGATGGTAAGTTTATTAATCTCGGTCATAAACAAAAAAATTGTCCAAAGCAAAAGTCTGCCTACGTGTGTATTAGGCAGAGTTTTCTAATGAGCTATAATATAATATACTTTAAACATTACTGCCATGAAATAAAGTGCTAATTTCAATGTTTTATACGTTGTTGTTTTTAGTACCTTTTTCAATGTAAACAAGACATAATTTTAAATAATAAATAAGGCAATTATAAAGTATTAAACTTATTCTCCATATGTTGTAATTTATTTAGATTTACATAATTAATTTTTATTTTTTATTATCAAAGTAATAATTTGGATTTGCTCCTAGCATAAAAAACGATTTATTATTATTTAATTACACTAAAAAAATATTTTCTTTTTTAGCTGCTCGTCATGATCGCGCTCACACTGACAGGCGCGAATCTATACGGATACGTCAAATGCAAATTTGGCGCCAAAGAGAACTTGAAGTCGGCGACCACAGACTTCGTAAAGAAACAGTTGTTGGCTAATGCGACCTCCTTCATGTTTACACAACCTACGCCGCCCACAGTGAACCCTAATACGGGTGTTGTTTAAGATTTAATTAAATATTTCTATAAGACTTTGTGTATTTTGTGTTAAATAATTTTTTATATAATAATGAAGTTAAATAAAAATAAAATCGCTTCAATTTGATATATTTCATTCAATTGAGTATTATATCTTTTGATTGATTGTTCTCGTGGGAGAGATATAAAAACTTATACTATATAATACAAATGTTTGTCTTTTTCACTAATTTAAACAGTATGGCATAGGTACATTTATTTAGGGTGTTCCTTTGAGCCTATATCATTAAATTATTAAGTAATCATTTGGATGAAGTTTTTGATGAAGATCCATAATTCAAGTCAAAATTATTACTCTATTTTAATTTTTGTGATAAATTTTATCATTTCCATAGCTGTAAGATTTTTAGTGATAAATAAAATATCTATAGTTAAGTATTTATAATAAATATGTATAAAATTAATGAGTGTCATTGCTTTTTATTTTCCTAAAATTGATATTTGGCACAGATGTTATTGTTACAGAGTAACATACACAAAAATTCACCGCCAAAATTGGTTGATACTATCTGTCCATCCCTAAATTAGTTTGATTCGAAATTCAAAAAATTTTGAAAAATGAATCCCTATTTTCCTTGATCACGGCATCACGCGTGAAAGGAACCCGTGAACGGACTTCGATAATTATTTTTTTATAATATTCCTTGAAGTGCGAGAATGGTTCTTATGGAGAGAAAACGTAAACATGTAACACGGGCGAAGCCGGGGCGGACCGCTAGTATTCTATTTTCAACAAAAATAGATATGCAAGAGAACTTAAGTAGGTAGGTACGCTCCTATAAAATTAACAGTAGGTGTCAGTTACATTTAGATCAAATTAATTTAATAATTTGATTACGTTGTACATTTTGTACAAAAGAAATCAAAATATATTGTAGAGTCGTGTAAGTTTGAGTAGGTTCAATAACCTACTCAAACTTACTGACAAGACTCAACCTACAAGTCTCAATAGTCTATATTAATTAGTATGTATGTATTGTACTTGAGTACCTAGGTACTTTTTAAATAGGTATGTATCTATGTCAATGGCGATTTTATACATATTTCTTCCCATTAAAATAGTGCTATTAGAAGAATGGATAGTATATTGTATTAAATAATAGTCATAATATAAAGAGAATAATTTGATACAATAATTGTATGTATAATAATTTTATTATTATCATGAGTACTAATCTAATAAATAAAAAAATTACTAAATACAAAATAATATGTACAAAAAATATGCTCCAGGTGAGGCTCGAACTCACAACCCCGGCATCTCTCACACGAACACTGTCTTATAAGTACCGTGCGCTAACCAATTGCGCCACTGGAGCTGTGAAAGACAGTTCGAAAATAACAAATCTTTTCTGACATTCACTATATAGTCATATTAGATACTTATTTATATAAACTGTACTTAATAATACCCGTAGTCATGAGACATATTAAAATTAAACATTATTTCTTTTTTAAAACGTGAAAACAACAAATCTTTGATATATAAATTTAAATTGAAAATGTGATGAAATGTTAGTATTCTTTCTAATGATTTGACATTTGACAGTACAAATTAAGATAAACACAAAATGGAATGTAAACGTCACTAAAAGTGCCTGTATCTAATATCGACGTTCTATTTATTACAAAACATTATTATGGTTTAATTTGTACAACAATTGAGCATTGTTTGACAACACTATTGTGATAAGTTATTGTGCTGTGCTATTATTAAATTGTCTAATGTTTTCTCAATATGAACTGGTTCGACACTTCGGGTTTGACGAGCTTAGCTAAAAATGCATTAAAAGAGGCGCAAAAGACTATTGATAAAGCTTTGGACATTCAGGATGAAAGCGAAGAGGAGCAGGAGGGTGCGTCTTCGAGCCCTCCGTCGGCTAAAAGTTCTCCAGGGGCCGGATCGACCCCACAAAAGGATAGCAATGATTTCTTTTCTTCGTGGGGGCTCACCGTCAGTGCAGAAGGTGATAAAGATAGCCCAATTAAAGAGCAGCCTGTAGTAACGGAGAGCCCATCTAAAGCGAATTCGCAAAGCCTTTGGGGCTCCTTTGCAGGGTCGTTTTTTGAGCAACCTAAAACTGATGACAACACCATTGTCCGCCCTCCTAAAGCGAAGTCTTTAAACGTTATATGTGATAAATACGAGAGCCAAGATGATTTGTTTTCCAAGAGCCAGTTAGTAATGTCTGATGGGTCAGAATCTTTGGATCAAAAGAAAAATACTAAATCTGAAGACAGACGTAAATCATCACTAAGCAATGCTCTTTCATTTGTATCAAGTAGGAATAGTTCAGATTCAGTAGAAGTTTTGTCACAGAGCTTAAAAACTACACCTGATTCCGAAGCAGCCTCTTATCAATCTGCCTCACAAAGTAGTAGTATGGGCTTGAAACCCAATTCTGAATCTGTTGAAATTTTACCCGATAGTCTTATCAGCCCAAGTTCTATAGAATGCCTCGGCTTTGATAGTTACGCAAGTGATAGAAACAGTAGTTCATCTTCAAACTTAACTCCTACTGAAGGATCTGATAAGAAATCAACTCCGATCGGAGAGAGGACAGAAAAAGTAAGAACAGCGGATAGTGTCAGCCTTGTAGCTGATGATGATGAGGACACTATGTCTTATAATTCCATTTCTGAATGCACCGCCCCTACAGTATTGGATACAGATGAGAAACCAATAAGTCCATTTCCAAAAATAGCGAGACTCGATCAGAGGAAACCTGAAGGTATCATGTATGTAGAGCAACTTGCCTCTCAGAGAATGCATATCAGTGAGAATTCGTCCAATGATGGATCATGGTCAGATCGAACTTTGAATGCTGATAATGATAGTATTACATTAGAAAATAAAAAGGAATGTGAAGATATGTCTATGGAGAAATTGAGTGATTCATCTTCCTTTTACAATGTCAATGTTACAGCTGATATGCTCAGATCAGAAAGTTCTTTTGTGAACATAGAGCGCCCAGTACACAGTCCTCCAGGAAGTAATGATTCTTCACAAAAAGACTGTATAGTTAAAGAGAGGACTTCTCCTGTGAGTTCTGACAGTAAAAGTGACCTAGTTAAAATAGGTTCAGATCGTACTTCTGGCCATACATCAGGGGATGAAATCGAAACTGCCACCTCATCCGACATTGAAATCATACCTAGCCCCAATGGCGACAGTGGAAACGGCTGCAGAAATAGCCCAGGGAAATATGGGTTCAAACATAAATTGGATGGAACAACATCACCCAACTTAGTTGATTTAGTACTAGGAAAGAATTTAGCCACAAAGATTCGCGGCCACAACAGAGAGCTGTCCGATGCTTCCATTAAGAGTAATACGAGCGACGAAAGCCAAGGTTCAGAAAACGAAAGACTTATGCGCCGTTTGAGTGAAATGGCAGAAATTTTAGATGCCAGAGAGAATAGACTGATGGAAATTAGTAGAAATAATGCTGAATTAGCCGAATGTAATGCTCATCTCAAGTGTCAAATGGAGAGTCTTATGGCGAAACACGAAACCAGTGATATTAACACAATTACGGAGGATTACACTCAACGAATGTCTGCACTTGAAAAGAAGTTCCAACAAGCTATCAGAGAAAAGGTACAAGATTATTAAGATGCTAATCTTTTTCACAAAAATATTAATTTACCATTTTTAATTTTCAACATTAACTCATTGCACAATCTTAACGTTAATTTCAGGACCAGCTCAGAAAGCAATTAGATAACCTTAAACAAGAAATATCAAGAAAAAGTTCAACAAGTACAGAAACACTTTTAAAAGAGAAAGACGACATGATCGCGCAAATGCAAGAGGAGGGGGAAAAGTTGGCTCGACAAGAGTTGCAACATTCCAACATTATCAAAAAGCTAAGAGCCAAGGAGAAGGATAATGAACAAGTTATTAAAAGTTTACGGTGAGAAAGAATTTACGACTATTTTATTCACAATTTTACTATGTTTAAAATTTATATATTTGTTGGTATGCAAAATTAATCAAATTAATTGAATAAGTTGCCTGTTTTTAGAATATATCAGTCAGTTACTTACTGACTTACGATATTCTAATACACGAAAAAAACTACCGTGATAGTTATGCATGATATACATATTTCTATTATAGAGATAAAATAGCAGAACAGTCCTCCGAGCTAGACCGTATGAAGCGATCCCTCGCTGCCAAGGAGGAGTTGGAAGTGAGTCAGATAGAAGCTGTTTATCGACTTACTAATGCCAACAAGAAATTGGAAACTGAACTTAATGAGGTAAGGTTGTGAGTTTAATGATAATAATATTTTAATTGCTTCAAAGTGACAGATAAAATCTCGTTTTTATTTAATTACCAGCACATAGCTGTTGGCAATTAGAAATTATTCAAAAATAGGTCCAGAAAATGTTTTGATAGAATTATTTTTACAATATTGATTTTCTCCATATATTCGGTATGTTTTGGCTAATGTTTTTTTAACTGAGTATTTAATTTGGCTTTATTTGTACCACTAAAACTATCATATTTGATATTTATATAATTTGATAAAAAAAGGATTTATCTCAATTGTGTAATAAAATTTACATTAAACGATACAATAAACAATGGAAAAAATTTGTCCTTGTTAATGTTTTAATGTACTAACTGTGGTACTAATTAATCATTTTTACTGCAGTGAATTCACAAGTTGGCCAGTGATACCTTATCACAATGGAAAGTGTTATCTTGATCATACTTTACATTAATAACATAACAAATAGATTTGTTATGACTATTCTTTATTGAATCAACATGTAGCATTTATTTTGTGTGATAATTCTCGTTTATGCGATATGATATTTTTTCTTGTTTGTAATTTTTTTTCTTTGTGGATGTTTCACTGCAAGATAGATTCATTTATATGGCAACTTAAAAGCCGTGTATTGTGATCAGTTTCATCCTTTTATTGCCATAGGTTTTATTATATGTCAAAAATTGTATTATTCATATATCAAGAAGTATTAAAATTTAAATACATTTCGAATTTAAATAGGAACTACTTGTGTAATTTACACATAATGTATGATTATTTTTTTTAAATAAATTGTACTTACAAAAGAAAACACATTTGTCCAGTAAGACCATAATTTTATTAATTTCTTAAAAAAATGAATTACGAGTAAGTCAATCCCAATACAATAATATTTATATTTTGCTTAAAAAACAACACATTTTTTTATTTTAGGAGTATTTCTTTCTACATAGTATAAATCTAATTCCAGACGAAAAGCGCGCTAGACGACACTACCCAAAAGCTAGAAAGCGCGCGTACGTCCCTCGACGCGGCCAGGAAAGAGATAACCGAACTACAACGCAACACAGCTGAGCTTAACAAGTATAGAACGGGGAACACGCAGCTCGAGGCAGCTCGAGAGCGTGCTGAGCGGCAAGCGGAGATGCTGCGCCATGAGCTGAGGCAGCTTAGGGCGGAGCGGGCGAGAGGTGAGAAATAATAAAAAAAAAAACTTTTTTTTGGTGATGAATGTGATGTGAAATTTTGGAGTATTGTGAAAAATTTTGAATTTTGTGTAAAATAAAATGGTTAATATCGTTCGTTTTGAATGGATAATCGGAAATTTTAAATGAAGTCTTGTAGAGTTTTACTTTTAATGATTTATCGTTTGTATTTTCAGTTGTAAAAGGTTTGATGGATTAATATGACAGCAATAAAAATCAAAATAATATGTAGACATGTACAGCGTAATACCACACTATTACAATATCTATACAGTACGGAAACGAATGTACTTGTGCAGAGAAACGGAGGGGAACTGGCGGGGGTCGGGCGACGCGGGCCGCGTAAGGCAAACACGCTTAGTTTGCATTACCTAGCGCGAAAGGACGACGCAGTCGTATTTTTTGTGTAATAATTTTATTATACATAGGTACTTACATATTCTATTATGGCGCGCACAAACTGTTCCGTTTACGGATGTAAATCTACATTGAAATCCCAGAAGGGAACAATATTTCAGAAAGATTGTATTAATTGTATCTGTTGAATTAAAACCAAAGCTATGTATATGTTGTCCTCATTATTTTCTAATCAGATTGTATATCCCAATGCGAATGCATTACTAACTTCTTGCAACGTGATTTAAAACACCTATTTGCTTCCGCATTAATTAATCCCCGTTTCTTCTGACTTCAGCAAAGACTTCGATTGATTCAACCTTACATATTTTGACTTTATTTACCTTGAACATTTTATCATTCATACCTACTTCTCACTCATTACAGACCTCACTATACACTCACTTATACACGCACACACTCATATACACAAACCCACATACACACATACACACACACAGACACAACAACCACCTATTTTTTGTTTTTTAGTTATTTTGTTTTTAGTACTATTTTACTGTTTTTTTTTTGTCTTATTCACAAGCTTGCTGCAGATTCGATCCATAAGGCTGCTACATTGTATTTTAGATATACTAAGTGGGGCCTGGTGACCCGTACCACAGGTTCTTCAGAACCCACATCGGGCACCAGCTCTCATAAGGTTGCCTAATATATATTATTTATTAGTATTATTCATTCTTTGTAAAGTTTTTAACCCTTGTGAGAGAGATAAATAAATGTTTTTATTTATTTTTATTATTACTTAGTTAAATGTTATAATATACAATTAAGAACATCCAAAAATAAAGTGTCCACGTAAATAATATTTAGCAGTGCAATATCTGTAATTATGAACAAATAATTACATCAGATTTAATAATCGCAATTATTTTGAATGTACATATGAATAAATGATTTCGTCATAATATTAATAATCACAATTGTTTTATTTCCCATTTGTTGCAACCCTAGCGTATTTTCGTGTGGCAGCGTAAGTACCTACGCTGGCGGCGGCATCGCGCGACATCAAAGGCGTTTCCTTACTGTAGGAAATAATATTGTAATACTGTGGC
>CAJQZM010027635.1:0-11196 GCA_907164665.1 Colias nastes | reverse complement strand
AATATTTACTAACGACTGACATTGTTTAAGCCAATGTTCTGTTACACAAAATATTTTAATATTGTTATCATTCAGAAACAATTCTATTTCTAACAGTTTGCTAGCCAAGCCTTGAATATTTTGATGCACAATGGAAAAAGACTGCTTAGCTGTTGTCTTATATACTAGTTTAAATCTAGCTTAGGGCTAGATTGTCTGTCAACACTTAACCTAGGTTGATGTATATAATAACTACTACATAAAATTATAGTAGATTGATGGTCTGATACCGAACATGTACCAGACTGGTTAATATTATATGCTATTAACATAGCAAGTTCTCGCTTATATCTAGATGGCAGATACACTGTATTCTTTGTCAAAGTAAAAGATTTAATACATAAGTTAATGTCAAAGTAAATAAATGCATCACGATGATGATTTGTTAGGTTATACAATTTTAAATTCATATTATAAATTAATCTATTTTGTTCTTGTGTTAAACCAGGTAGGTATGGCAATGTACACAACATAAATTTACATTTAGTCTTACTACTAATATCTAACATTTTTTTAAATCCTACATCAATATCCTTATTATTTATATTTAAACTGTCCCCATATAATATAATTACAATATTATTCTTATTAAAGCTGAAATGATCCAGTGATTTGATTATATATTTAAATGAACTGTTAGGCGTACAAACATTAGTAACTTTAAGCCCTAAATTGTTAAGCATAGCGCCAAATCCCTGACCAATATTATCTGACAACACAATCAATTCAACAACTTACAACAACTTAGTTATGAAATTAGGTTAAATTGTGGGAAATACAGGAAAAAAGTGGGTAAATTAGTTTTAACAGGTATGAGGTAAAAATGTATGAAAGGTAATCTAATTAATGCCATACTACCTATAGTATTTGTACCTGAAGTTTTCTTTGCGGTCGCGGTAGAAGCCACATTCAGCTTCATGGTTTTGGCAAAGGCATAATTAATTAAATGTAAGTAAGTACCTAATTTATGTCTAAAGTGTTGATTTTGTTTTGAATATGCACCTATTAGAAATAATTTTACAAAGTTAGGTACATATTAAATGAAAGCCTGAACGTTATTTTGCAAAAAGGTCAGTCGGCTGAGGGGATGTTTCACCGGATTATCTGTTTGCAATTTTTTATAACTGTAAGTTAAGGTCAATTCCGTTATTAGCTTTTCAAATAATTATACACAAGCAGTTAGCACAGATATGCGTAAACGAATTGCGCGCACAATGAAAGAATTGGCACAGATAATCATAGCATAAATTGGCGCACTTCTAGCCATAAATTGAACATAGAGGATAGAACGCAGTGGTCATAACATAGAGTATTTACGGCGTTGCGTCACAACAACACTAATTGCCTAGGCTGCCCCACATACCTAGTGACTAATTAGCAGACGCAGTTGTATTTTGTCTTGTGATATGGATACTGTAACCAATTACGTGTTACATGGAAAATATTAAAGTACATATTTGTTATGTAATTTTTGTAGACATTTTTTCTGCAAAATATTTGCATACGAGAACTTAAACATTAGTCCACACATGTTTAGTCTGTAAAAACGAAATCCCTCTCTTTATCAACCTCCACAACCCTTTAAAATTTGATTTCTAAAAAAGTACCAATGTTCCTTAAACTTCTTTGTAGTTATAAGTACCTATTTCAAAATTATTTCATCAGAATCCATTTAGCGGTAAGGTGTTAAAACTTAAAAGTGCCAGACAGTGAGAGTTACTCTTATTCATAATATTAACAAAGATTAGCCGTTTTGCCCAAAATATCCTACATTAAAGAAAGTTATTGACCTTACTCTCTCTTCTTTGAATTGAGACTTCTCTATTTTTCGGATTGAGGTAGAAGAAGTAGTTAACCAAATTCTCTTAATTAGCAGGTACCTACCCTGCATAACATTTTTCGATTAAATGTAACTTCCTTGTTTGTGAGAGACATATTAATATTATAAAATTACTGTTCAAAACCTAATACAAGTACCTATTTAGATTCTATACTTTTCGAGATATTCTATTGTTATGTAAATATTCCGTTCTACATATTAGGTATATTCGCGTAAGCTGTCTTCGGAAAGTGCATTTGCCCGATGAATTTCAACAAGTATTTACTTTACAATAACATTATAAAATATACACAGTGTTATTTCAGTCTCCCTATTTCATTGTTCATCTAGAAAGATATTGTGGCAAATTTTTATCTCTATTTATTATATTTTTAGGAACTCGCTACAGTGAATATTTTTGATAAGAGATGTAACAACAGACAAACAGTTTTTGTACTTACATATTTACACAATTTTCTAATTTTTTATGATACTTTACTAAAAATATTTAGAATTATTATGCTAAGTTATATTGCAACGAAAGTTTTTATTTATTTATTTATTTATTCACACACACATATCAATTACCTTTACAGGATTAACCCAATGCGGTACTGACTAAAACTATAATTCTTAATTCTTATACATATATTAAAACTAATACTAAGAACTTAAACTTATAAACTACAAACTACTAAATGGACATACAATGATAATAATACACAATCCAATAATAAAACATAATCCAATAATAAATACAATCTAAAAATAATAAATTAATAACAAATAATATAAAGAAGAACCTTTGATAATTCACCCAACTTGCATGTAAATATGTCCACCCTCCCATGGAGGTTTAAGTTAATAAGTTAAGTCCTATCCATTCTTATATCACATGAAAGTAAGTATTTAAAAAATGTTGTGTGGTTTTATGAAACCACGGTAAAAGTGAAACTTAGGCACAAAATTATCGTATTTGTACGATAATTATCGTACGGTTCCGAACACTGCTTTATACCTACTCGGCAGCCGACCGTCACGCGACATGCGCTACACAGACCAAAAAGTTTGAGACGATGTAATAAAAGTTTCACTTTAAAAATTATATTATCAGAACTCAATGGGGATTGGGGTCTATAAAATTAAAATATTATAACGATTATGACAAAGTACAATCAACCTTGTCAATAGTTTAAAATAACAAGTCAATTCGATATCAATAACGGTACAAGTTATTTACGCAACCGAACATCATTGCATTGAATGATCTCAACCCAAAATACAAGCACTCGTCTGCCGTGCTTTGCGTCATCGTTTCACAATCGGCCATTTTGTTTTTATATTTCCTGAAAACTTTTATATTATTGGTGAATCATGATGTTCTTGGCGTATGTGACGTTATGTATGTATCGGAGTATAGTATAGCTGAGATTTTAAGACCTAAGTGCAGGGTGTTACTAATGACACGGTCAGGTACAGACTGCGAGGGGAGTCAATTTGCAATTTCTTTTATTGACCGATAACAGCAATTAATAGATAAGTTCCCACATCTAAACACAGCTTCTATCAATAACTTTATTAATAAAGTTTACCATAATAATTATGGGTATCATTTAAGCTATCACCAATTTAATTAGTTTTGTGTTTCTTAAATAATAGGGTTTGTCCTCAAAATAGTAGATCTGTCACCAAAATGTAGTCACCAAACAATGCAAAATCAGTTCCACAATAAATCACCTAAAATCCTGAGATATAAGGTCTAGTACCAAATAAATGTTTTTGTATGTATTATAATAGGTGTGTCCTAATAAGTATTTAAGCAAACTAATTTAAAGAGATCACCAATAAATCATATTATGTTACTAGAAAATTGCATTAAGTTCAAATAAAAAATAAGGGTTGTCACGGTTGTCATCATCGTTTCAACCAAAAGATTCTGCTACTTAACTAGACTCCCAAGGTTCTAAATTTCCACTGGTAGTATAAATTATATTTAAATAAAATTTTTAGCAGAGTAGTAAATAAAACAATTAAAGTCAAAATAATCAATATTTATTGTTTAAAATAATTACCACTGAACAATCAGCGCTGGTTTAAAATAGCTGGCTAAATTTAATTTTTAAAGCGCGCCAATTTGTCTCCGCCCCTTTGATCATTTTTTCATTAAAATTATAAATTGATGTATTAAATTGGTAACGAATACTATTAATTTAATATCTGAACGAAATAAAATGTTACTACTGTATTGGTGACAAAATATCAAATAAAAAGGAGTCGCAGTCAGGGATCGATAATCGATTTATTTGGTGACAGATCTACCATTCTGAGCACAGAGCTATTATTTAAGTAACAAAACTGTTATTATAAGAACGAAGTTTATATTCATGTAATGCAATATAATTTTATTGGTTATCGATCTCTTATTTTACACATATATTAACATTAATTTGATAATTCATACCTGGGAACAATTTTTGTTTATCTGAGAACGAAAATATTTCGTGGTGATAGATCTATTTATTAGGTGATACAACTTGATGACAAATATAAATTTTGGTGATAGAAAATATAGTTCCCAATAATTATTATCAACGTAGCTTAGCCTTTGATCTTGGAGAAAAACAGCCCTTCCCACTTCCTCAATCTACAACGTTGTAAAAATTTCCTTCAATCGATTGCTCTGTTACGTGCACAGACAAACACATGTAACTACATATAGACATTAGTATCAACAAGTTTAAATGCAATCGAAGCATAAACTGGGATAACGGTTAACAATAATAATTTAACCCCATATAGCTATTGTATCGTCCCCTAATCGACACGACCTTGGGTAAACAATGGTTCACCACACCTTGTGCTCGACACCAAAAGCTCGCTTCTCTCATGAATGCAGATGTCATTCGGGTTTGGATATTCATACTAGCTTGTTGAATGAATGAATGAAAAATTCTTTACTGTACACCATATAGGATACATTTTATAAACTTAACAATAAATTAATCAATGTACAGAAGGCGGCCTTAACGCTGGCAGCGATCTCTACAAGGCAACCCAAAAAAAGACAATGTTGCATACGGATTTACGCGTGAGGTTAAACTTTAGACCCTTTTCAGCTGCCAATTCATATCTCGTAAGCCAGGTCTTGGTAAAAGCTATACACACTACTTGTCCAGAGTAAATATCAACAACAAATAAATAAAAAATCATAATATACCCACAGTTAAATTAGAATACTTTTGTTGGTGGAACAAAATGTCTCAAGATTCAAGACCAAATTTCGCTTCATTCATTCCTATATCCCTATTTAAACCAACCCCAAGTATAAATATACGACCCTTGGTCAGGGTCGCTTGTTTGTTGAAATATCGTTTGGATGATAGAGTGAGTAGTTCCTTATTTCGAGGGTTGCTTAGCTAAATTCCAAATAAACATTGCAAAGATTTAAATAGAAATGTACCAACTTAAGGATTAATATAATATACAGCAATAACGCCCTATATTATAAAGATCCAAGGTACAAATCACAAAAGCAATTTATTGAAGCCTTAAAAAAACCTATTACCTACTGTAAGAGAAGTAACATACATCGACTAACTTAATAACATTTTGGCCTACTGAAAAGAATTGAATGTTAAATCGTAATTCGTAAACAAATTAATTTTTATGAGTTATCAAAATCTAATCAGACATTTTCTTATGTGCTCGCTCTTGTTAGACTTCATTAAAATAACATATAAATATAACGTCCATTTAAAATCGTACCTAACTAAAATAATAACCAATGATAAATAAATATTAGTTCTAAGTACTTATGATATTGTGTGTCGGCTCTTAGCAAATTAGTCACAGTGCAAACAACGCTCAATCGAATTGAATTGACATCTGCCATTACGCTGAAAACCTTCGCTTGTTGTATTTTATACTGTTATCCTGATGTATTTTCAAGTGAAACTTCTTTAGGCGCGTTGAGGGTAAAATTTCAAAGTCGCGGCATGGCAATACCGTCTCGTCATGGAGCAAGGCGACGATTTTGGTATCTTTGAAGTTTGAATCTTGCCAAAGAAGTTTCACTTCTGACACGTGTGCTCGGCACACGCTCTTTTTTATAAGAGTTCTATGTAATAACTTGAAATTTACATGAGTTCATAATTTGTATCAAAATAAAAACAAAACTCAAAAGGATTCATAGTAGCATAAGTGACAATAACCAAATATTCATCCTTATATTCATCTATGTTAACTACATAGTGTTAACATCAAAACTAATTGACATAATGAAGACAGTAGAATTGGGCGTTCACACGAAATAAACTTCTTCTATCAAATATGGATAGATGGCGTGTTAGGTTGTTACAATTAATGTGTACGAAAATTGGGCTTCTAAATTTTAATCGTTCAGAGTATAAATAACTTTTTAGTTATAACTTATATAACACTAGAACAAAACCATCTAAATTTGAACCTATTCTTATAACATATAAAGAATCCTACATATATGCTACAATAACAATAACAATTAATAACTGATATCGTTGGTATTGATTAACTATTCTACGATTCAAATGGATGAACTAGCTTCTGCCCGCAACTTCTTTCGCTCAAACTTAATTTCATTTCTCCATATGAAAAATATGAACTCACTGTCTCTTTTTAAATTGTCCATCGCGTTATTTTTAAGATTCAAATTATAAGGTTCTCCTTTTTCAACTTTTAAATGTCTGTAAAAAATTAACTCAGTATGAGAAGAATTTCCGTTCCGTTGTCCGTTAAATATAAAAGAACTAACTTATATATCATAGGGAAGAATTATATCAAGGACCATTAAAATAACGACAAACAAAACACTATACCAAATTAACATTAATATTTATCAAAATATTATAAGAGACAATCTATCAGTCATTTACGGAAGGCAGAAATAGTTTATGCATTCAATAATAAATTACAGAAGCAATAAATTTGATAGTGTGGGCCGGCACTGACTTTAATCTCCTCCCCCAAGTTGACCGGTTTCTGACCAACTGTGAAAAGGAGTATATCTACAAGTATTTATTCAGTGTTGTTTAAATTGTAAAATCTGCATAACCGACATTATTTTAGACTGTTATCTATATCGATTTATTTACAAAATTTTCGTCAATATTCGACTGTAACTATCATTGGGTACATATATCATATAATATTCTTTCTTTCTTTCAAATACTTGCATATAGATTAGAAACATAAATTCATATATTTACAATTCTCATGATTTAAATGTAATGTAATGAGAATTTATTTAGTTGATCCAAACCTTCTAAAATTCCAGTCTATCATAATTTACTCAGAATTATGTAATTACGTACTCATTAAATCTTAAACTCTCTCATTAATATTACGTGGTATGAAACTAAAAATTCGTCAAAGGGAAGTCCAAGTCACCTTCAAGATGTTACTCATTGGTGAATGTGACTAATATACAGGATACGAGTGACCACTTTCGAAATAATCTTAATTGCATCCAACTAATGCAACGGCCATATTTATAGTATTTCGACCTTAATGGCTGCTTTTATAGTTCTGGAGGGACCTCCGTGGTCGGCTTGGAGCCTATTACTTGATTGAATTCGTAATAATAGATTTAAATTTATTAGCTGAATGAAAGTTTATAAGAATAAGTTTCAGGATCAGGTATAGGACTATCATCTTGTATCAATTTTTCTGATGAATTTTACTTTGAGATCGATGCTCTGTACCCAATGTTTTGATTAGTCATCATCGGGAACTGAACCCGGACCATTCGTTTATACGCAGAATATATATTATATGTACCTATAACACTAGTCTCGTTTCTTTCAGACTGTTGTGATTGATTCTATCCCTTCTTACTTTCTACTGCTATTATAGCAAAAGTTAGGAAAATATCTGATCGCGTCTGTATGTAATTCAGCTCAGATATAATAATATAGTCTATTAATCTAATAATATAATAATAATATAGTCTATTAATCTAATATGCACAAAGACGATTTATTCTTCGCAAGTAGAGCTACATCTATAATATCTATAAGAGAAACATCTAAAACCTAATGAACTGAAACGAATACAAAAGTATTATCAGAAGGAAAATCAGCTCTGGAGTTTCTAATTCTAGAAATAATATTAGTTTTATTAAAAAAATCCTAAAAAATTACAAATTACGATTTTCCTCAGACTTACCTTTTGTGACGTCGTTTAATTAATTGACGTAGTTTGAGACGTATTGAATATAGGTATTGAGGGCACACAAACAGGTAAATCCAATTTTAATAGCCTTCATGTATTAGTCAAATAAAAACATTTGCAGTGACTAAAATATTAATCCTCCTGAAAAAACCAGTATTATTAATAATTTATGAGAACATAAACAATGTGGTAACATGAAATCACCAATAAAATCATCAGTTCTTTAAAATAAAACATTATTTGCCTAATCTGTATTGTGTGTTACTTTATATCACAACATCTTTCTCTTAACAAAAGGAGATGAAGTATTGATTGAGTTCATAATACTTAAATACTTCGTAAACTGTTTACATTTTTATGGAGTTGTCCATAGACCATAAATTATTAGTGGGAATTTGCTCTGAATTGCTTTTCAAATGTAGTAGGTAATACTGATAGTGCTTTCGAAACTATTATAGATGTATGTTTTTTACGGACTATTCCATTAGATAAACTAAAAGGATTTAGGTTAAGGTAAAGAATACGTAATACCATTACCTACTTATTTAATGTCTACATAGAACAGGCTCTTTTCTTAAATAGGTTATAAGGCACAGAAGGAAGGAAAATAAAAAAAAACCTTCCTAAACTGCCATCAAGGTTTAAAAAAGTTACAATATTTCATACTGAATGTCTCCATAGAAAAAGCAAGCTTTGCTTTTCAAAGCTTTTCTTCAGAAAACCGAAAGATTGTGATCAGCAGAAGGAAGGAAAATAAGGAAGAGCATTCCTTACCTTCAGGCTTATAATTTTCTTAATTTGCACATATCCTTTGTCAAACAAACACCAAAGATAATTGAACCTAACACCCTGAACATAGAGTTCAATATCTTAATCAATAGCTTCAACTGCAGCTATAGTAAGTACCCTTTGATGGGAAACTATTTTAAGCATCCATTGAGTGCACACATAAGGTGTCCAACGCACACTGATGGTGTCGTTTATATTCACAGTCACGAGCTGGTTGGACTATAAACTTCGCCCTTGACTTGGGGCCTTCTGCTAATACTTTTACTTTTAATTGTTTATAATATATATAAAAAAAAATAATATTATGAAGTGATTGGAGCTTTGTGCGATTGGTTAATATCAAACGGTAAGTAGCGGATTTTCAAAATTTACTGATTGCTTGAGGATTGCTTAAATAATATAGGTTTTATTGATATAGAATCCTACAATCAAGTTTATCTGATACTAAGCCTTTTAAAAAATGTATCAAGTCGATTTTGCTATAACTCAAATAAAAATTATCAGTCTGTTTTCATATATTACTTAACTATATAATTACTACCATATGCCTGTTACCTTTAAAGTAACTTAAAAAAGTGAAAACAAAAGAACACTTGTTACACATATTTTAAGTACAGGCCATTAACATCAAAACAACGATAATTAAAACGATAAGCATATTCATATCTACCTGCATTTCTACACCACTTCCATAATTGCTTTTTTAACCATAGATTTTCTCTATGGTATAATGGAAGCATAGAGGCATAAAATGGAACCATAGAGCATACAGGCATCTCGGTCTATATGGTCTTATGCATGTCCGATGCGTATCTGTGTCAATGGAAATGGGCATAGTGTTTTGTATGTTAATACGGGAAGCGTGTTATCCTTTCGTGCGAGATATATGTAAATAGATGGTAATGTAGCGACTTGTGAGGGAATTAATGAGTATCACTTATTCACTCGGCATTTCATTGTACACGTTCACCATGACCAGTTATCGAGATTATTATGTCATAAAAATTGTGGGCTTCTGAAATATGCATATGCAATGGATTAGTTTATAGTATAGGGTCACAGATTACTAAATAATTAGGTACCTATTACGCAGGGCTGTGAACTTGACGAAGATTCGATCTCAATTATAATCATGTTGTTTTTAAAATGATATTTTTTACAGTACAACGTTTTGCCTGTTTACTTTTTTACTTTTTTATCCATTCAATTTTATTATAAACATTCTAGACATCATTTAAATAAGTTTATATTTATTATAAACAACGCAAAAGATTTCAAAATAAACACTTACAAACATCTCTTATAAAGTTCAAAAACAATTTAAGTATTCACACCCTTTCCAATATATCATTTCAAATGAAATTTTAAAACAAAACAAAATATTTCACACACATAATAACCAATTAAGGGTCGACCATAAATATTTCAACACTTTATTTCTTTACAGATTCATGCCGCGCATTGAACAACATCCAGATGGCACGTAAGAAAGCAGTGCATAATTTATGGTTTTAAAAAAGAAACATTCGAAAAAGGAATGTTTTCAAAAAAGGAATGTCATTCATATTGTGATGTGTGCTTGTGTGGGTTTTGAGTGATGTGCCAGTGATTTGTCGATAAAATGGATGTGAATACAACGCTTGCGACGATATACCCGCGCGATGCGACGATCATGGCGGCGATGTGTGCGTGCATTTTTAGTGTGGTTGGAGTTATCGGTGAGTTCTATTTACTTATATTTTATTTTTAAGTAATTTTCCTTTTTTGTTTAATGAGATAAAAATATATACTAAACGCAACGAAAAACGCATATCTAGCCAACTGTGTAAAAATAAAAATCTGTTTAAGGTTCAATATAACGATAAGCATATTCATACCTCAGGAGTCTGTATATTGTTTACACCAAAAATATGTACTTAACTCTATTTCAATCACTGTTTGTCTAAAATCATCAAGATTGTATCAGCCATCACAGATACTATACGAACTTTCTCATTTGTAGTAGGTATGTATTCGTAGAGATGTATTACTGTTTAATACACATCTATTTCTATAAATTAATATAGTAATGGCTCAGAATACCTAATTGTACTACGTACTAATGGATTAAACTGCTCAATGCACTTGTACTTGATAAATATCCAATAATGTGTTTACCGAGTGCCCGAAGTTTGTTTACATAGACGATTACCTAACCGAGCCATAAAATACCCAATGTAAGTAGTTCCTATTCAATATTTATATTGCTCATACAAAAGACCGGTATTACAATTTCAATTACTCGTTATGTGTTTGAATTATTAATTATCAATTACTCAACGCTAAATAAGTATTTTGTATTT
>CAJQZM010027634.1:0-28963 GCA_907164665.1 Colias nastes | reverse complement strand
CGAGCCAGGCTCGGCTCGCGTGTTTGCGCGTCGTTTAATCGCACCTTTATACTGCTATGAATCTGAATATTATTGACCGTTCGTTAAGGTTAGAATTTTAGCAATCTGCATCTCCTACGTTTTCTTAGTTAATGAAGATTAGGTATATTGATGTGTATTTTACGTAATTATTGTGATCTATCATTGTAAATACGAGATTATCTTACTCTGATTAGGATTGCCAGGATTAAATAATTTCCTAACGTGTACTTTGTATAATATGAATGACTCAATACAAACAATGTGTAAATAAATCTTCTTATTTTCTTTTTATATATATTTTTTTTTCTTAACATTACCTACACCTAAACCATATTTTATCACCTTAATACCCAATTAAATGCGGCATTACGCTAAAAAGGAACGCCGAAGGCTTTATTCCTCTCATTATCTTGCCTTGAAGGAAATTCTTATGGCTGTCTAGTTTACTTTTATTAAATATGTTTTTATTAATTTATAATTATTATATTGCATATATCTATGAAGAACTGATTCTGTTTTTAAACTTAAGATAGCTTTCGATGCTAATAAATCTCTTTAAAAACTTAATCCAGCTTAATAAGGAAACAAGTTTCATATACAAATTAAAATCTTTGTAAAAACATAAGAAATGAGAAAAACTTGGAAAACTTAATTATATTACCGGTTTGAAACTTAACAAGTTATAATAAGACTGCTTTTATCAGCGTTATAAGATTGTGAAGAAATAACTTCATTAAGAAATTAACTTGTTCCGACCATTGCCATTTCTGTTCATGAGAAATTTTTAATGGAGAAGAGAACTACACAATCAGTAGTGAAACTAGTTAACGAACTCAGCAAAAACTGCTTAAAAAAGTGTCCCCTTGTGGGGTAGGTTGCGGATGCATTATACGTCTGTTTGAGTGATAATTTTATTTACAAGAAGGTGATTCTGTGTTTGCCAAACTGAAACTTTTTCTTTTTTATCGGGAATCGTACCCAGGAAACCTATGATTAGATCACACACTATCCATTGTAGTTAGCGTCCGATCCATTCCAATGTATGCGGTTGAACAATATACATATAAGTATCGTTAATTTAGAAACTGAAATAATTATTGACATAAATAAAAGGGTGACAAAATATTAAACATAATATTAAAATATATCAGTAGCTTATGGTTTACAATATAACCTATTAGCATTTATTAGTTTTAAAAAAAATAGCCTGTATTCGATTATAAGTATTATAATAGCTTACTGAAGCTATTAGGTCAGCTACAAATGACTATTGATTTGATTGCTATCAAACAATCATTTAAAATAGCTTTAATAATATATAATGAAAAAGTTGGTAAAAAAATTCTAAAGCGTCTTATATCATGATCAACTACCTATAATGGATCGTTATCAACACAATACAATAATATCAATTTTCTTTTACAGATGATAAATGTAACAGTGATGCTACACCAAGAATGAACAAGAAAATGGACCCGCCGAATACAATATATTTACCACATTTATGAAATAAGATGAATCGCTTCCGCAAAATGAAATTGAAAACGACACCGCAAGCGCCTAACAATGAATGAGCTGGAGTTCATTATATATCCAACTGGCGATGCTATCGATAACTTTAACGTAACTTGGGGTGTTATAACGAGCAACTATAGTATAATTGAAGACAAAACCGGCAATGGAACGGAAACGGACGATAAGGATAAAGACGTGAACAATTGGTGGGCGTTGATTGCGTTAGTGTTGGTCGTGTGTACGGCGGCTGGGAATGTGTTAGTGTGCTTGGCGATTTACTTGGAGAGGCGGTTGCAGAATGTGACGAACTATTTCTTGATGTCGTTGGCGATAACGGACCTCCTGGTGGCCGTGTTGGTTATGCCCGTGGGCATACTGACGCTAGTAAGAGGTGAGTTTATGTAGCAATCGGAATGAGTACGCCTTTACAGAAGTTCGTTACTTATGAATGCAATTCGATTACCTTATGTATTTCTATTGATGTTCTACCTCAGTATAATATTAGACATGCCTGCTTCACTTCCTCTTATACGTACTCTTAGCTCAAATACGTTAAAAAGTCTTTTCTAAATACTCGCGTAAAATCAATGGATTTGGCTGTAAAAAATGATGTATTAAATTATATGGACATATAGCAGAATAACTTAGGAGTACTTACTGTGTTTAATTGTTTAACATTCTAAGAATTTCCAACTTGCATATAACCTTATCTTCTAGATAACCGAATAGTTTGTTCCAAAGTCCCCGTTTCTGAGGAGTCCAACTTAAATAAACAAACTAGAGCAAACCAGAATTAATTCAAGCTATATATAATTTCTTCTATGTAGATCTTAATACTTATTGTTCTAAAATTCACTTATCAGTTAGCATTTTGCAACAATTTATAAAAAGTGTTGCTTTTTTTGTAAAGTTTCATTACATTATTTGTTTATATTGATGGCATATTAATGATGTTTAGATACTCTTTTTTGAATTCTTAAATGAGTTCAACGAACAAACCCTTTTTAAATAAATACTTCCAATTTGTGGTGTAAAGTGCTTCAAAAACATAGTTCATTACTTACCTAGACATTTAAATTGAACATTTCTAGCACCGCTACCTATTTCCTCTTTTATTAAAACTTCTTACCCGTATTTAATTACTTTAAACTGCAGTTGCAATGGTTTTAATTGATTAGAGTTTGTAAGTGTTAACGTATGTACACTTCTTGATAGTAAATATTTTGCCTTTTTATTAATAGTTTCTAAACTCCATCAGTAAGAACTTTATAAGTTTTTTTTTTTATTTAGAATCATTCAAGTCTTACTTTTTCTATTATTAAAAAAATTCTTACATAGGTAATATATTTACTATAGTTACATCATTTTTATTTTAGTCTTGTTACTTTGTCTTCTATATTGTCGATTAAAAATTAAGTAAATTATGTTTATTCTTTTGTCAAAATTGACATCAGACAAGGGAGTCTCCACTTTTCTGTCAAATTTTAAACAAGAAATTGGTGTCTCTCACTTCCACGCGAACAACAAAGAGAATACAAATACTACGAAAGCGAACAATTATTTAGATAACACTATTTTGACTAGCGAAAGGTTACCGAATTTAGTTAAAAGATCAAATGTCAAGGTTCTTTAGATTCTGAAATTCGTTGGCGACACAGAACAGTGTTGGCGAGATGTTCTGTTTAAATAGAACTGTTTGCTTATTGCCTCCGCATGACATTTTCGTGCACACTATAGAGAACATTTTAAAGTGTACAGGATGTACATTGCAAAATGCATGTTTTAAAATATTATTTAAAAACCTTTTTTCCAAAAATAAAATGTTTTATAATAGTTTAATAAACTTGGATGGAAAATATCACAAAGGGCCCTAGACGCTCATACGTAAAACACATGACAGTTCCAAAAAAGCAATGTGAAATCTCATACAGAAAAATTTAAGTTCTATAAAATAAATGAAAAATTCAATTTATTTACACATTTTATTTAAAAATAAGGTAAAAGTCGACTGTATTATTTCCGTCCGTCCATCACTGTATTCTTCTTCGATACTTCCTTTTAGAAGTTGGACTGTACTTGTACTTCGACAGCTAAAATGTTTTCAAGTTTGTTAACTCAATTCTTTGTACATACAAGGAAATATTATAGGAGGAGGAAATTTCATCTAGTTTCTGTTAGGTGGAAACTGTAACTGGAAAAAATATATTTGTGTGAATACATCTTATAGAGGAATATGATTTCAGAGTATTTTATTTATATTATATTACATTTGTATTCCATTTGGAAAAAATATTAGTTTTATATTCAAAAATTAAATTCTGTAAGTTTTCTTTCCAAAATTAATTCATACAAATTATAGCTTTCCGCACGCGGCTTCGCCCACTTTGTCTAAAACCTAATATATTATGTACTAAAATCTTCCTCTTGAATCTATTAAAAGAAATCGTTTCAAAGTCCGTTATTGTAGTTTTAAAGACTTAAACATAGATAAGGACAGAGAAAGCGACTTTGTTTTATATTATGTAGTAATTTACCATCAAAAAGACACTTATATATGCCTGAGAATGAGGTACGTTTAGCAACAGCTAATTCTAGATACAAGAATACACTAAAAAGAGAGAAATGTCGATAAGGTAACTAACATTTCATTAGTCTCACTTCAAAGGAATGTACCATTTCAAGTACAATACGATCACATTTGTTGGTTTCGTTCCTTTGATGAAATCTCTTGGATCTAACTGTATCTTTAGTGCTATTATCTGCAAGAAAGAATAAATTCTGGGTTTTATTACCAATTGTTTTGCCAGGAGTACCAAATTATTTTATGACTGTCTTTATTCAGTGTTTGAGTATAGATCGGTCTCGGGAAGTCTTATATAGCTATGCCTCAATTTAACAGGGCTCAAAAGGTTTGTTTTACGTGCCAGAAAGTACGCAACTGAAATTTCAACGGATTAGAAAACCATGTACCCCTCCCAAAAAAGCATATTGCTATATTAACTGTCACTCTTTACAATGATCGTATTCCCCGAAGCATCAGGCGTAGCGCACTTGTTATTATTATACTATTATACTCATATTATGTCGTGAATTCACGTAGTCCTTTGAGAGAGGAGAACCGTTTCCATTATTTCAAACACCGTAAACGATGTAGTATGGATGAAACAATGATAGAGTGTAATTTGAAGAATAACGTTGAAAATTAATCTGTATATTTGTAAAAATGCGTATTGAAGTCGCAAATCATATTTTCTCATTGTTTTAGTTAAAATTTATTAACTAAAAAATATGTAACCTCTACGTTGCAAATCTTTCTAGTTTATTTTTTATAAGATATCTGCTTGAGAACGTGGGCCAATTAGTATTGAAATAAACTTGACTTCTACTTGAAATATGCATAAGAATCACTTTTTAATTCTTACCCCCACCCATCATAAAAAAGTGGTTATAAAAAGTATAATATTCGAATACTTAATTAATATTCATCTGCATAAATAGGTTAATTTTAGAATGAAGATGCCTGAATAGCCTGGAATATCTAGTTGTTCCCCGCGGTTTTATCCGCATTGCTCCACTCCTATTGGTCTTAGCGTGATGATATTATTATATAGCCTTCCTTGATAAATGGTCTATATTCTGGTGAAATATTTTTTCAAATCGGACGCGTGGTTTCTGAGATTAGCGCGTTCAAGCAAGCAATCAAACAAAAGATTCAGCTTTATAATATTAGTATAAATTTTATATCTTTAAATACATAATGATGGCAAACACAATTTCTAATACAGATTAAGAAAAAATATATTTTCATGCCGGCAAAGTTAGCGTGATCTGTTTTTAGTACATAAAGCACTAAGTACACAAAATTATAAATAGGTACAAGTTTATCAAATATTATTTTGAGCTACTTCTTGGTTATAAATTATAATCATCCCACACAAATAATACCATAATTAATTCACAATTTTAATTTATTCAAGAGATGTTTACGCGTAGGCGTGTGAAAATATTAAATTACTCACTATGAATCTTGTTTACAGAAATTATTAAAAGCAACCCCGTATACAATCTTGTCTTTAATAAAATCGACAAATTTAGCAATGATTTTTTATTATTTACTGCTCTATCGCTACCACAATTCTGATAATTACAACAACACCTCATACCTAAGTCAAAATCCGTACGTCATTTCGAACTGTAGAGCGTGCCAAAGAATTAAACATACTTACCCGAAAAATATAACACTCCTTCTTTCGCAGTCAGGTAAAAATTTATAAATTTAAAAACAAAATTGAATTAATATTGAAAGAAAGAAAGAAAGAAAATACATTTAATCACAAATACTTAATTACAATTTTTCACTTTGTGATTACAATACAATATTGTTATAATTTTCATTACATCTGGCATAATAAAAGCATATCGTAACCAATCAAGCAAGTCCGGGGAAGATTAATTAACCAACGATTTTGATGGGGTCGGTTACAAAGTTAATTACATCTTTGTGTTGTTCGACTTCTTTGTAATACAAATTAATTACACATTTTAATCCATACTAATATTATAAATGCGAAAGTAACTCTGTCTGTCTGTCAGTTACTCAATCACGCCTTAACTACTGAACCAATTTGCATGAAATTTGGTATAGAGATATTTTGATACCCGAGAAAGGACATAGGCTACTTTTTACCCCGGGACATAGGATAGGTTTTATCCCGGAAATCCCACGGGAACGGGAACTATGCGGGTTTTTCTTTGACTGAGCGGGCGAAGCCGCGGGCGGAAAGCTAGTATTTAATATATTATGAATCAATAATAAGCTGGTGAGCTATTTTTGTTTGCTACTATTATTAAGTACCTACTTAATGATAAAATTCACGAATCAAATGTCCAACTATAACGGTTAATGATATTCATATTAGATACATATTACGATTTATCATACTACTTATTTAATCATGTACTTAAAGTAAAGCTGATCCAACAAAACTTCTTCATATGTCAGTAACATTGTAAAGAGTCCGTAATCATGATAATCCGAAAGCGCAACCTTACTTTTGATGTAACGGTGCGTACAAAGACCATGTTAAGCGAAGTTTATAATTAAGCCGCAACGATAGCTTTTTTCCTCATAAATGCTGACGTCACTTTCCGACGTCGTCCCTTTCAAAGCCGCTACTGTCAGTTACAAAGCATATCTAACATTGCTGTTTCAATAAAATTCAATTAGTGTTGCTAGCATTATTAAAACACCGAATTTATTGTGATTAAACATTAGTGTGCTGGCCGTAAAGAATTAAAAAGAAAAACGCGCATGGAACGAACGACGTTCCAATTTTAAAATAGTGAAAAAAAGCGGGCGGGAAATATTGTTCTGTGAAATATAGCGCGTGTGTGATTATTGGATTATTGTTGTAATAAACTCGATGTTTTATCAACTAAAATATTAGTGAAGTAATTGGAGGCATTACACGAATAGCGCTGCATATCTAACTTTGGAGTAATGATGGCAATTTATAAAGGTCTGTATTTAGCCACTGCGGCTAGAACGAGTAACGTAAATAAACTTTATACCGTTTTACGTAGTTTTGTAGATATTATATCCACATGTTTCTCTCCGTATATTTTTGCGCTTTCTAAACAATAATAAGTATTGAAAATTTAAATAAATTAATTATACAAAAACTCATCTATTCTAAAGATTCAAAAATTAATATTTCTACGGAATCGTCTTATTAAGCGTATTATTTTGATTATATGATATCACTGTATGATAGACATTAAAAAATAATACCAAAAATGTATGTAGATACCCAAGTACTTACCCAAGTATAAATTCAATTTTTAGAATTTTTTTGTGCTATTTATAGATTATTTCATGCAAGCGTATACCACAGTGTAACATTTATATATAGACATTCTATAACCTGTTCCTCCTTTCCATCCTTGAGCCCGGAAATTGCGATGAGATGAGCCAATAATGTGCTGTAATATCTTACGTAGAATAAACTTTATGTGTATATTTTATATAGTTATGCATTATTAAATCGTAAAAAATCATTTCTACATTCCAACTTAGCTCCTGCAATAACATTAGTCAGTTTCATTGCTTGGCCATGTTTTGCCACATGCAAAAATTAAATAGATTTTTCATTTATCTGCATTCATGAAGGGAAAGCTAAGCTAAAGACATGTGACATATACAGGAGATATCTGCAAGAGCTAGAATCCTGTAAATAATTTGTAATGCATATTATGTAGCTTGTATTCACACATAGTTCGTCGTATTTACCTAATAATATATTATGACCAAGCGTGGCGTATAAGTAGTAGTAGTGTATTCTAATTTTATGACGTCACTAATTATTTTATAGTTTACATCATCAACTAATATTTAACTAACTAATAGAAATGACATCATACTTTAACAGGAATCGTGTTTGTTATAAAAAGTTTCTCGGAAACTCTAATGGAAATTTTACTTGGTATTATTTTTCTTTCGTTAGTTTTTCTTAACTAATTGAAACTATAACTTGTTTAAATATCTTTCATTAGTGTAACGACTTGTTAATATTTTTATAATGATACTAGCTGCGCCCCGCGGTTTTGCCCGCGTGGCTCCGTTCCTGTTGGTCTTAGCGTGATGATATAGCCTATATAGCCTTCCTCGATAAATGGGCTATCTAACACCGAAATAATTTTTGAAATCGGACCAGTAGTTTCTGAGATTAGCGCATTCAAACAAACTCTACAGCTTTATAATATTAAGTATAGATTTCAAGGTAAAAGCTTTTTGATGTGTTAAATGAATTTATGTAGTCGGTAATTTGTTTCATCATAAATTAATAAATTTGCAGATGAACAGAAATAACATTTAAAATGTACATAACGTTGTTTTTACAATTCGAATGTTGATTATTTCATTTATTCATCTTCAGTCAGTTGTTAAAGGCTTAATTTTTCACAGTATACAGTATACACGTAAACGTACTTTTTAAGTACGATAAATTAAATCAACAGAGCAAATCTAAAGACATCTTAAGAGCTTACCAAATTTATTTAATATATCAAAGACAACTTATATGCATCACTACATAGTATAAAACAAAGTCGCTTTCTCTGTCCCTATGTCCCTATAAAACTACGCAACGGATTTTGATACGGTTTTTTTTAATAGATAGAGTGATTCAAGAGGAAGGTTTTAGTATATAATTTATTATGTTCTAGACAAAGCGGGCGAAGCCGCGGGCGGAAAGCTAGTAGTGTAATAAATTGTACAAGTATTATATTATATTATGTAGAAAGTTGTAAGTATCGTAAATTTAAAGGAATATCGTCTCATTTTCTCAGATTACTTTCAAAAATCTTATTATAAAATATGTATAGTTAGTTTGAGAACATCTCCATATAACTTCCAATAATCTTCTATGAATTATAATTATTAACTATAGTTATTCTTTATTTCCATACAATTAATCTCATTTCTTGTTTCAGGTTATTTCCCGCTTCCAGCTGTGTACTGCCTGGTGTGGGTATGTCTGGATGTTCTATTGTGCACGGCATCCATCATGCATCTGTGTACTATAAGTGTTGATAGGTAAGTTCTTTTTAAAACCTGTTTATGGGTTTTTATGATAGTGTGTAATAGGCCCTCTTCACATTGGGCGGCGTTGGGCGAGTAGAGGCAATCACGATAGGGTAGAGCCTAATGGTCTTACCTCAAAACAATTTAAACACAGCTTTAAACCAGGGATCTGTCACTTTAATAGTTGTCTATGTGAAATACGACATAACCAAATTAAAGAGAACCCGCGCTTAAAGATAAACCGTGTCTAAAGTTTTTTGTGGTAAGACAGTAAATGTCTAACATCGGCCGTCACTGTAGATGTTTTTTTTTTATAATTGCCGTAATGGCGCCAAACATCGACGATCATTTGTTGGGCCAACGTTGCCCATTGTGAAGAGGGCTCATAGTGTGTTTAACCAACGATGTATGTAGAGCGAACATCCTCGCGAAGCAATTGCTGCGCGAAGCAGCTCGGCCGAGGAAGACAGCAGCACAATATGTGTTTTCTAATAAAATCATTTATACATACTAATTGATATTTTAACTTCTTTTTATGCATTATACATTATTTGGCACATCACAAAATAATATTCATAACATTATTATTAGCCTAGTATAGGTAAAATAATAGATTTAACACAAATTTGATGTATCATATGACGGGTTCCTGTGAATTAATTAGTCTAATCATAATTAATCATCAAACAATTTTATGAAAACTTCCTGGAAGTTCTAAAGTATCTCAAATTATAAACAAAAAGCATAAATTTTAAACATTTCCCAGTTAATATGAACTTCTATGTGCCAATTAGAGTAAAAGGAAATATTGTCTGCGACCCGCTGATTAAACTTTCTATGGATTCGAGGAAGCGGAATTTCCCCCGAGAATAGATTACCTGACTGTGAGACTAAGTCCTAAAAAATCACAAATCTTAACTAACTTCTGTTAAACTTTACAATGTAGATACAGCCTTAATAATGTGTTATGTAAATTGTTGAAGCATCCCAAAATACTAAGTAAGAAAAGATGGTTGAAAAGGTCTATTATAAAACACATAAAAAATACACAAAAAATAAAGAGTGGTATAAGAACTGAATGAAAAGGAAAAACATGATGAAATAAATGCAAAGTACTTTTTGCTTTAAACAGTTTCAAAAAGGGTCTTATCAGTTTCACAAACGACTTTAAAGACAATGTTCTATAAATAATGAAATATACATTTTTATGCAATATTGTGCTTCTTGTATTCAGTAAAATCTTAGTTAAGTGTAGTTTAAAATCATAATTACTGAATTTGAGTTACTACCTAACATTTTCTTTATATTAATTTTTACATGTTTAAAATTTGAAATAATTTTAAAAGCTAACGCTTTAATAATACTTTTTTTTCTTACAGTGACAAAATATTTAATAGGGCTTCCAAACTTTTATATTAACCAGATGAAGAAGCATTGTTTATTTTTTCTACAAAAAATTTTTTGTACTATAAAACAAAGCTGCCTTAGGTCAACTATTATACCTATATACTAGCTGACCCATACAACTGCTTGAGCTCTGATTTTTTTCTATTTTTTCAACATTTCATCGATACCCCGCGCCTATAGGTCGTAGCGTATTGTCTTATCAGATGATGATGAAATTATGTCTTGCACATTGACAGTTCATTAAAAGAACAATTTTTCAGCTGTGTATTAAATAGTACGAAACTATTTTTTTGCTTTAAATTAAATTTATTTTCAGGTATCTCTCCTTACGCTATCCGATGCGCTTTGGCAGGAATAAAACAAGGAAGAGAGTGACGATCAAAATCATGTTTGTCTGGATCTTATCCACTGCTATGAGCTTACCATTAAGTCTCATGTATTCTAAGGTAATTTATTATTTTATTTTCAATGGCATAGTTTTATTAATAATTTTGTTAGAAAGTTTTGTATTAGCTTATATTTTCTATAGGTACGCACTTGAAATATCTCTTACCTAATTAATCCTTAAGATACTGTACACATTTCACGCGTTTGTTGTTCAGCAAAGTTTAATATTCTTACACACTGCACTTAGTGAAATTACTTTTTTTTAACTTTTTTGGCAATTTAAATATTGAATGTTATAAACAGAATGTGTCGTGCTCAACAAGTGCTCAACAATCTATTATATTATTATCTATATAAAAAGTTCATTCGTTTTATGAGTTTCTAAAATACGCGACTCGTAAAAGAAAATACAATTTTCACGGTTACACACCTGCGTTCGATATTACTGTATACTGAAGTTCCTGACCTTTGAACCTCTTCATAAATATTGATCTAAAAATGTTATTTCTATGAGTTTTGGCTCCTTTGAAGCTAAGTATGCGGTCAAACCTGGGTCTTTGTATTCAATACATACCTTAGAAGCCTCGTTTGTTATTCAAGACCGCAAGTTTTCCTCATTCAAATAACTTCAGAGCTATTTTTTAGGGTTCCGTAGCCAAAATGGCAAAAACGGAACCCTTATAGTTTCGTCATGTCCGTCTGTCCGTCTGTCCGTCTGTCCGTCTGTCACAGCCGATTTACTCGGAAACTATAAGTACTACAGTGATGAAATTTGATGGGAATATGTGTTGTATGAACCGCTACAAAAATATGACACTAAATAGTAAAAAAAAGAATTGGGGGTGGGGCCCCCCATACATGTAACTGAGGGATGAAATTTTTTTTTTCGATGTACATACCCGTGTGGGGTATCAATGGAAAGGTCTTTTAAAATGATATAAAGTTTTCTAAAAAACATTTTTCTTAAAGTGAACGGTTTTTGAGATATCAGCTCTCAAAGTCGTAAAAAGTATGTCCCCCCCCCTCTATTTTTATAACTACGGGGTATAAAATTCTAAAAAAAATAGAGGTGATGCATGCTAATTAACTCTTTCAACGATTTTTGGTTTGATCAAAGTATCTCTTATAGTTTTTGAGATAGGTTGATTTAACTGTAATTTATTATATTTGCTGCTACGGAACCCTTTGTGCGCGAGCCCGACTCGCACTTGGCCGGTTTTTTTAATGTTATATTAAAATGTTACTTCCTCGCTTCGGTGTAGGTATTTTAATTTTCCTGGAGTTATTTTTAACCCAACAGGTGCTTATTATAATATTAAGTTCAGTGGTATTTGATTGTCAATATTTTGGTAGTCAATTGTGTTATTTAATTTTGCTCTTTATAAATTTACTTTACATATTTTTTACAAAAAACTAGTACCTTATAGAGTATAATGTGAACAAAAATATGAAGTTGTTTTATTTCAATACAATATATATCTTCATATGCGAAATAAAATAATATAAAAGTCGATTTGATAGAATTTCATTGAACTCATGACAATAGATAATATTATAATTTAAAAGCAACATGTGAGAAGCAAGGTGCACTTCATAATAATATTATCGTAAATATTTAGTGTGATTCTTAACAAGTTTATATTTTATAGACGAAAAGTGATTCGTAGTATAAATTGAAAATTTAACTTTTACAAGGGGTCAATAGCACCTCTTACCTGTCTGTCTTTTTAAGACTAATCTATCTTAAATATTTTATACGGCTTTTCAGAACTTGTTTTTATGAAAGAAAATTAATTCTAAGAAATGTTCAAAATAGTATTCACTGAAAACGGCTTGGCTTTAAATGGTAAGTTCATTAGAAACTAAGTGAGATAAATAAGCCCTTAATAGATAAAATGAAACAGTGAAGTAATTGGAACTATTATTAGCACAAAGTGATTATGTTACTAGTTGTTGTTTATTAAATCTTTAATAATACGGGGAACAGTCTATTTCAAACAAATTTGATTCATAAATCTATGGCTGAAGTCGCATATTTTAGCATTATAGCTGTGCCCCGCGGTTTTACCCGCATTACTCCGCTCCTTTTGATCTTAGGCCTTAGCGTGATGATAGGGGCTATCTAACACCGAAAGAATGTTTCAAATCGAACCAGTAGTTTCTGAGATGAGCGTGTTCAAACAAACAAAAAACAAACAAACTCTTCAGCTTTATAATACTATAATAAACTAATAGGGTCGATTTAACCTTATAGAATATTCATACATATTTATTTAATTTGTAATTATTAAATTATAATACAATCTATAATTAATATCCTATATTTTAGCACATCATGTTTTGACCTTATAAAATGTAGTAGTGACAAAATTATTTATGTATTCAGTAATATGAACTTCCTAACAAGTTACATTATAATATAAATAAAAGTGGATGAATTGTATCATAGTTATCCAATAGAACTCGAATTGCTTTTTGTAAACTGTATTGTTGTAGGAAACAATCCTATTAAAAATATTTGCTTTGTACTTGTTATTCATATTGAAATGCAATCCAATTACAATTTGTAAATGAAAATAAGTTATTCATTCAACACAATTTCTGTGAAATAACATATATAACTAGATTTACGCCCGCGGCTTCGCCCGCGTTTTCAATGAAAAACCCGCATGGTTCCCGTTCCTGTGGGATTTCCGGGATAAAAAGAATAAGTCTTATCCCAGGATATATCCCGGTATATACCAAATACATTACAATACATACCAAATTTCATTGTAAACGGTTCAGTAGTTTTTGCGTGAAAGAGTAACAAATATCCATCCTCACAAGCTTTCGCATTTTTAATATTAGTAGGATTCAGATCGTAGAACTTTTACGTATGTTATACTACGATAAATATAATAAATTAGATCTATAAGATTATTTTTAGATATTCGTGTATGTTCGTTTAGTTTTTTTTTTTATTGACGCCTATATTTTTTATCTTAGGATTTAGGAATCAACACAATTTCATTAAAATACCTTGAGTAGTTAAGGATTTACGACATGTACGAACGTTGATCTTAATTGAACTTTTCTCAGATTGACTTCTCTAAGAAGTATGTCCAATTGATCATTTTAACTATTTCCTAGTAGAAAGTGTAGTAAAACATTCATAAGTTTATAATTATCATAATATAACAATTTGTGATAAGCCTAATCTGAATTAACACTAGCGAATCCAATAAATGATAATAGGGTTTAGGTTTAATTGCGAATCCCATATGATGGAATATATAATCGAATTACAGATTAATTCACACATCCATAACTTATCTAATTAGATAACGGTCTGAACAAACACGGACTATTATTAGTAATTAATAATACGTTCATGATATCTAGATTCTAGATACTTGTTGAGAATGGATATTCAATCGATTAGTATTAAAAACTACCCACATTCAAGCTTTTTTACATAACTTCGTTTGAGTAGGTTTAAAGTTCAGGAACTATATGTAGTTAAAATATATTTAAAAATAGTAATAAGCAACCTTTATCTATTGCTTTTTATTTGTAATAACTACTTGTTTGTAGATACTTATATATTACTAGCTGCGCTCCGCGGTTTCACCTGCGTGGCTCCGCTTCTGTTAGTCTTAGCGTGATGATAGGCTAGGCTAGGCTATAGCCTTCCTCGATAAATAGGCTATCAAGCACCGAAAGAATTTTTCAAATCGGACCAGTAGTTCTTGAGATTAGCGCGTTCAAACAAACAAACTCTTCAGCTTTATAATATTAGTATAGATTTTAACTCAAACGCGTGAAATGCGTATTAATATATACCATACTACCATAATTTATTTAAATTTTTAATTTATGGTGTTCTTGAGTTTATTGATTAAGCAATTTTAGTTTATTTATTTGATATTATCATCCTTAGATCTGTATCTGGTTTTATATGTGGGTTTTATATTAAGCTGATATGTATACTGACAATATCTCGAAACAAACAGCAATTCATTCAAAAACAAAAAAATAATGTAAATACCAATAAAACAAGATACAAGGTTATAAGCTCATACCTCATACTAGAATATGTAACCGTTTCTAATTTTCACACCTTGTTACAGAACGAAGAATCCGTACTAATCGGCGGTTCTTGTCAGATCCCCGATCCGCTGTACAAAGCGATCGGGTCTGTTATATCTTTCTACATACCGCTTGGTGTGATGTTATTGACGTATGCTCTAACAGTACAACTGCTAGCCCGACAGAGGAAGGGTCTGGGACAAGGCTGGGCGGCGGGTTGGCTTGGTGCGATGCCCATCGGTATTTATGGCATGCTTTGTATGTTGCTTTTAGTGGTAAAGGAGAATCTTGTAGAGGGGAATTGGTAAAAGATAAGGGTGGTGTTTCATACAGGGGAATTCGTAAAATATAAGGGTGGTTTGTTGTAGAAGGGATAATAAGGGAGGTGTCTTGTAGAGAGGAATTGGTAAAATATAAGAATGGAGTCATGTAAAGGGGAATTGGTAAAAAATAATGGTGGTGTCTAGTAGAGGGGAATTGGTAAAAGATAAGGTTGATGTCTTGTAGAGGGGAATTGATGAAAGTATGATTAATATGTACTTAGTTGTGGTCGTGTTGTGTTTTGTGATGAGGAACATTGTGAAATTTAATGTATAAATGTTCATGGAAATTGGAAGCAGAAGTGCCTATAAGTAGCAATGTATTAAGATCGCTTAACAAAGGTACCTAGCTAAAGTAATATGATTTCTTTAGATTTGGGAATTGTGCCTAAATACACTTATTTATCCCTTGCAATTTCAACAAGCGATCTTAATTCACGGGATAACCTGAGTCATGAATAATTAGTTCATATAAGCAAAATTCGTAAATAAGTAGTTTTAGCGAATACTGATACTGAAACTGACAAACATACCTACCTCACACACAGCAACATTTACCAATGTTTTGGAAAATGAGCTAGTGTTTAGTAACTGAATATTATTGGGTTACGAATGGAGATAATATTGCTTTTAAATGTATCACATATAATTGTGATACAGTTTCTCAGTAGATATTTACACTCGACATTCAATTTTCAGCCGAATTCAATTGAATTCTTTCAAATAACCAAATTGGGCACAGAATTTTCGTTTGTGAAATTTACTTGTGAATAAAGTCCAGATAACCTAATGATACTTCCATTGTTTGATTTTATACACATTCTTTACAAATGGCACATAATATACCTAATCCACAAAAAGCATTTTCAAATAAACTTGAATAAAAAGAAATGAACTTAAAAAGATCTTGTCATTTATTATTATATTTTGATAACACACAAATTTTCAATTTATAAAATAAAATGCTAAAATACCAATCGTATAAGATTAAACATTTACGAATAAACATTTCAAAGTAAATCCTTCTTGCTTACTCGTAAATAAGGTTTCAAATAAATGTATGTATTACATTTGAAGATTATAATAATTAATTGAACGAAGAGATTACGCCGTTTTTCATTAAAGAATATAAATGAAGCATTAATACGTTTCCCATACTGTCAGAATTCAGAAATATGGAAACCCTTGTACCCTTTTTATGAAATATTTAATCTAAATTGTTTGATGTTGCGTTTGTGCGTGCAAAACATTTTATGTTAAGATTTTTCGAGCAAATGAAAAGCTGGATAAGAAGGTTTTAAGTATATGAATGAAAAAAATTGTTTAATTTTGTGAAATCGGCAAATAAGAGTTCGTAAAATTATTAAATTTATAAGTAACTAGGTTTCCGCCCGCGGCTTCGCCCGCGCAGTCAAAGAAAAACCCGCATAGTTCCCGTTCCCGTGGGATTTCCGGGATAGCGTCATTTTCCCGCGATAAAAAGTAGCCTATGTCCTTTCTCGGGTATCACAATATCTCCATACCAAATTTCATGAAAATTGGTTCAGTAGTTTAGGCGTGATTGAGTAACAGACGGACAGACAGAGTTACTTTCGCATTTATAATAATATGTATTAGTATGGATTTGTCTCCTGGTTTGTCTTCTAATTTCTTTCACCAATCGTTCGACTAACACAAAATAACGAAATATGTTTTTCAAACATACGTATATTAATTGTGTTTTCTACCTTTTACAAAACTTTTACATTTACATAAAACATTTAACAACATAACTTTACTAATTAGTAACTACCTAACACACAACATAAATAATACGAACACACTTCTTTTCTTTTTTATATACTTATTTATTATAAAACATTTATTTAAAATAAAATACTTCAATACACCTTTTAGAGCGTCGTTGTACATGGAAGAGGTTTCTCAGCCCGCGCGGAGGGACGCCCCAACACTCCGCCGCGTCCACAGATACCGAACTACCTCCCATTGACACGAGGGATCTGTGGTTACAGGATTCCAGGTAAAATATACAGCTTAAATAACTATACTTTAATATATGCAGATTTGATTTTTTTTGTATTACTGTATAGTACTCATATATAAAGCTTTAATTGTCTTTGTATTACTGTATAGTACTCATACATAAAGCTTTAATTCTTTTTGTATTACTGTATAGTACTCATATATAAAGCTTTAATTCTTTTTGTATTACTGTATAGTACTCATATATACATCTTTAATTGTCTTTGTATTACTGTATAGTACTCATATATAAAGCTTTAATTGTTTTTGTATTACTGCAGTATAGTACTCATATATAAAGCTTAAATTGTTTTTGTATTACTGTATAGTACACATATATACAGCTTAATCATTTTGTATTTTATATGTACGCAACTTTAAATGTGCTTTGTTGTGTTATTTTTTAAACGCTTTCAAAATGTTTGTATTTGATGGTCAATGTTGGCTTCACTATTAACACGCTTTTTTAAGCTTCACTTGCATGTTTGATTGTAATCCCCACTTTAAACTAACATGTTTAATTTAATTTTTATACAATTAATAGTATCGGTAACAATAGATACTGTAATTTCATGAGTTTAACTTATTAAACCGTGTTAATAATTTCTTTTACTTCTATACTTAATATGAATCATTTAAATGCAATATTTTAAATACATATTTTCATATCTAAAAACCGTTCTACAGCGAACAAACATTTAAATAAACACGAAAGTTTTACAAACCGCCATTTTCATTTTTTGTTATTTCACCACAAGCTTTTATAACGCTAACAAGCAGAATCGGATCCCACAAACTAAAATGTGAAAACTTATGAAATATTATGTTGCTTTTATTTAGACTGCTTTCATATTTTATTGGAGGAAAATGTGAGATTGTTCTTGCCTAAACATAATATCTGTGTTTTTCATAGATATAGTAAACTTTTTTACATAAGAACGAACGGCTAGTATTCATGAATTAAAAACAATTATAATGGATTTTGATTAAAACGTGCAGTTTCAACATTTTATAATTCATATTAATATTCAGTTGTTTTTGAACATTCATTGGATTATCACTTATAATACCACAAGAGCTTCAAAATTATCGGGTATTTTCCGATAGGTTCGTTGCAAACAAATGAAGGAGTCAAGTTTTTAGTCAAGGTTAAAAAATCACGAGCGCGAAGCGCGAGTGATTTTTCCTGAAAAACTTGACGACTTTATTTGTTTGCAGGGAACCTTGAGGGAAATGCCAGATAATTTTGAAGCTCGTGTGGTATTCGGGGGATTATTTTTCCGTCCCAAATGTCGGCCAATAATTTCACAATTGAATTCAACCTGTCAGTTTGACGTCAACGACCAGAGAAAATTTTCAAAAAATTATCAGTATAATACCATGTAGGTTGTACCACGTGACGTCGAATGGTGCAATTCTATTGGTCGATATTTGGGTCGGAAAAATAATCATGATTAATTATCAAGATTATTTTTCCGACCCAAATATCGAATAATTATCTGGCATTTCCCTCAAGGTTCCCTGCAAACAAATAAAGTCGTCAAGTTTTTCAGGAAAAATCACTCGCGCTTCGCGCTCGTGATTTTTTAACCTTGACTAAAAACTTGACTCCTTCATTTGTTTGCAACGAATCTATCGGAAAATACCCGATAATTTTGAAGCTCTTGTGGTATTATAAGTGAATGTTTTTTCATAGTTTCTCAGGATTTTGTATTTTGAAACTTTTATTTCCTATTTCAAAATTCAAATCCATTTTAAGGCAGACAAAATTAATTTTGTAACAAATAAAATAATACAAACTAACCCTTCTTATTATTCAACCACTATCTAGATCCTAGATACAAAATAACAACCACGCTCGTAAAAACTAAAGTCCATAAGAATAATAAAACTTTAATACAAAGCAATCAAGTTGTTTTAAAAGTTTAGCTTATAACCAAAACACAGAAGTCTATAAAAATGCAAATAGAAAGAAATAAAATCACATAAAAGCGTTTTTGTAAAAGTATTTACCCTTTTAATTATTACTCAGTATTCGAATGCGGTTTTAATTGGTGTGTAGGCATTCGCACGCTACTGTTGCATTAATGTTCCCTGAATTTTATCAACAACTAGCTGTGCCCTGCGGTTTTACCCGCATTATCTATTCCTATTGGAGCTTAGCGTGATAATATATAGCCTATAGCCTTCCTCAATAAATGGGCTTTCTAACACCGAAAGAATTTTTCAAATCGAACCAGTACTTCCTGAGATTAGCGTGTTCAAACAAACAAACTCTTCAGCTTTATAACATTAGTATAGATTTTCAAACGAATTTATTTAGAACTTGATAAATAGACTACCTTTGCGTACTGCGTAGTTAGTACGTGTCTCTAAAAGGCTTTCACATAGTACTTTTAATATTAATGGAAGGCTTTACAGTTTACAGCCTACATTCCGTGACCGTCAAGTTTGGCTTTCATGTAAAAACTTTAACGCAAAGCAAAAACAATGTTTACAGATATAATTTTAAAATACGACTGTATGTATCCGATTTTATTTAATTTTGCTTTTGTCTTTGAAATATCTGTCCGTTGAATGTTGATAGAATTATAGAAGATCACAATTGCAAAAAAAACTCTACTCTATTTTTGGTATAATCTCGTGTAAAGTTAGTTATTGATCCAATTTAATTAATTATGAGTGCAAATAGTAAAAAGGTATTAATAATAATGTGTTTAAAAATTATTACATTTTAAACGTAAAACAAACTGCTAAAATATAATATTAGTTTATAATAAACATTTACATTACTCTAGTATAAAACCAAAAAAAAATAACAAGTCACCAGACACATAGCTATAACATCTTTACCAATATAAAGTAAACACTAAATATATTAAACCACGGAAGCACTTCGATTTTAATACGCTAAAATGCCTTTAATGCAATAAACCTCATACTTTGTTTATCAATGTAGACACAAATTTAATATTACCTGAACAACCTTACAATTAAGCCTTCAATTAGCGGCAGCAAATAGCTTGGCTTTAGTCTAGACTCTAGACCGCTTCAGAATGTTTTCATTATCTATGTTGGTATTGCATGCTAATTATAATGTTGTCTTTAAAAAATTGTAATAGTGTACACAGTACACAAAGCTTTATTTGTATCATTTATTTACCACGAAACCAAATTTATTAGGACTGTTCAATTTTTCCCTTGTTGTGTACCTTCACCTTAATTCTTAAGAAAATACCAAGCTAATTTGTTATTGTAAATAACAAGCACTGGAATTGGCTAATAATAATTTCGTTCTAGGAATAAGTAAGCATTTGATAAACAAACTATCGTGTTAATGCCTTTTCTAAAGTACTTACGTCTCAAACACCTACCCGTTTTATATCGATTTTAATTTAATTTACATAAATTTTAAACTTCAGGTGTATTTTATCATGCCTTATTAAACGTTTCCTTATTATATTTATTGTACTTCACTAACACTGTTATTAAGTTACTATAAAAAAAAAGTTAAATCGTAATTTCCAATCCATTTAAATACGGTAATTTATTGATCGTTCCATTTAAGCTACCCATAAATTTATTCAAAATAATATCATTCCGATAAGAAGTCACACAACAATTACCTAAAATAACTACCTGAACCTAATCGATCATAGACATTACCATAATAACACCCTAAGGGCCGGTTTCACTCCCTGATATATTCTGCCTATCTAACAGTTAAAATGACTAATCATGTATTGTATTTTATTATGTTTGAAGCGAGTATTATACATTTAAACAAATTACACTTTTAAACGGCTTTTAAAAACGATTTATTCATTATAATACGTTTAATCTCTCAATGCTCGCGCTCGCTGTAAAACGTTCGAAACATTCATATCTGAATAAATCGCCTTTAAAATCTGTTTAAAATTTCAAAATGTATGAAACTTTACGTCTAAAAGTATCAAATATACTAATCAGGGACTTCGAAACCGGCCCTGTCCACGTTGCTTAGTGTTGTCCACGTCAATGTTACATGTGTCCCAATGTTGTATTGCACAGTGAGCCCGCTCCATCAGCAATGAGCGCACTGCATCATTTCGGGGCAGAGATGTTGCGCCTGTCTCGAGGCTTGGAAGCTTCCGCTGCAGCTAAGGCAACCAAAGGGTATATAATATACATGCACTTATTTGTACGGCTCTTCGATTCTGCACAATTTGGAATTTAACTTCAAATTGAGCATGATCGAAATTATGTGGTATATTAAAAAAACACGTGTCAGAAGTGAAACATCTTTACCAAGATTCAAAGATACCAAAATCGAAGATACTCCATGACGTGGTAGTATTACCATGACGCGACCTTAAAATTTCACTCTCAACGCGCCTAAAGAAGTTTCACTTCAAAAATACTTTTGAAAACTGGAATACAGCATGCACTTTTCACCATCGATGTTTAACGTTGCACACAAAATAATTGTTTTTATCAGCTTTCAATCGCGAAATGATTACACGTCCGAAATTTATGAACATTTCCATGTTTCATGCAGTCAATTCCTTATCAATGTAATTTATTTTCCTGGTAGAGCTACAATTGTTTTCACTGCAATATTAATTTATTTTATGTTGACTTCAACAGTACATTTCTCCACAGGACAAACATATCGGATAAAGGTGGGATGCTTACTCCAGGATCCTTGAGTGTATCATCAAGTTCACCATCATCTATGTTACAAGACAAAAGAAGGCCGTCTTCAGCTTGCGATCCAAACACTCCATTACATAGAGCAAGAAGCGCTTCAGACGATGAAGGAAATGATGGCCTCCTAGCTCCAGTTACTTTAACTGCAAAATCGCGAAGTTCAGAAGACGGATTGCTATTACCACCTCCTTGCACGTGCCCTTACTTCGGTTCAGAATCAACCCCACCAAGACGAACTACAGAAGTGATAATTGTACCAGGTGGAGACATAAATGGGTGTAATGGATACCCGAGAAATGGAAATTTGAAGCCCGAAGAAAATTCCGCTAATTTCTTCAGACGACCCAGTAGAGGAGCATCATCTATGGTGACTTGGGAAGAAGCAAGACGATTCAGACGAGGATCTAGTTTTGGTGCAGCTAGAACAACTCTATCGACGCCAGTCAGAACAATTCGAAGAACCAACAACTCGCGTCCTTCAAACAACGCCACCCCACAAAGGCAGACCCCAAGAACGCATCATTCGAGGAACTCTAGCGTCATATCGCGTAATTCCTCTCGCCACGGGAGAATATTGCGGCTCGAACAAAAAGCGACTAAAGTTCTCGGGGTTGTGTTTTTTACATTTGTCGTACTCTGGGCTCCGTTTTTCATTTTGAACATGGTGCCGGCCGTTTGTCCGGAATGCGAGAAGCGTATACCGATATGGGTGTTCGATTTCGTGCTCTGGTTGGGTTACGCATCTTCTATGGTTAATCCAATATTTTACACGATATTTAATAAAGTGTTTAGGCAAGCGTTCAAGAAAGTGCTGCTTTGTCAATATTTCAAGAAGAGCAGATAGCCAGCACCCTGGGAGCGTTTCCGCCCGTCCTCTGACCCGGGACTCGGAGCGCTCTCAGTTAGAATGCGATCTCAATTTGTATGAACAGAGCTTTAAGTACGCTTCTAATATAGTCATAGTATAGTGAATTCACTCGGTGGATTAAATGTTCGCACAAAGTCACATTCCATTGGTCCTAGAGTTTATATATAAATGCTTGAAAAGTATAGAGTATATTTATCAAAGTGAAGGTTCAATTCTACGTGTCTATGCCACAACGAGAACGTGATTGATCAGTGATGTATCAAACTACGCAAGCAGATAATATCATCAATCATAATTCATAGATGGTAAATTAGATAAGTGCAAGAGCACATAATATCGTTGTTTGCTAAAGTTTTTCGTTAAAAGTATCACCAAGTACTTACTTAGAACAGAATACTTTTTCTTTCATTTCTTTTCACTTACTATTTTATTTGAGTCAAATACTATTCTATAAATAGAAATAGGGTCTAAGTAATATTTTACTTAACGAGGGCAATACGAAATTCCTCTCGGTATGTATTTTTATATAACTTGTTATTATAGTAATTGAACCTTACTATCGCGAAAGAGCCCCTTTATGTTCTGACTTTTATATTATACTAGCGGTCCGCTCCGGCTTCGCCCGTGGTACATATTTACGTTTTCTCTACATAAGAACCATCCTCGTACTTCAAGGAATATAATAAAAAAATAATTATCGAAATCGGTTCAGCCGTGATGCCGTGACAACGCGAAACGGGTTTCATTTTTATATATACATATAGATTAAATGCCTTAAAATCACCAGTCTTGCACCAGTCGCATTATATATTTTTATATTTCTCAATAATTATATAGTAGATATGCAATTCAAAATATAATTTATTTGTTACACTATTTTGCAGCTTTTGTTTTACGTACGAAAAACAAATGAACATTAAATATTTAAGTATGGCCTAATCGCGTAACAACTAATATAGAGTTGTATACATTTAGAAGTGGCTATAAGACAAACAATAGCTTTCATTGTGCCCTAGATATGAACATACAATATAGACATGACCTTCTGCTGACTTGAAAGCTTAGCGTAAATTAGATTTATTTGAAGCCTAGAAACAACTATGTTATGAGTGAAAAGGTGTAGATAGGTTTGTCTCTGAGAGAGGCACGTTGAAATGTGGCTAATAAGCTACATTTTTCTTCAGCTGTCTCTTTTTCGCTCACGATAGTTGAATCTTACTTTGTCGTCTAATCGTGTGTGCGTAAGGCCGGTTGCAGAGCTTCACCGACCATCAGTGCGTACGTCAGTCGCGCTTGTCATATGTATGGAAATTCATAAAACCGTTCATAGCTAGACCGACTATACGCACGCGTATTTCCATACATATGACAAGCGCGACTGACGTACGCACTGATGGTCGGTGAAGCTCTGCAACCGGCCTTAGTGTGCTGTTTTTGAAGATCCAATGCTGGTAACCTATCTACACCTTTTTAACTCGCTTTTATTAGATTCACGTGTATGTTTGTATGTAACCGACTTTTAGACTCGATTTTGACACACCATCTGTTCATCATTTAAATTAAATCTGTCCACATTAAATGGACAGATTTAATTTAAACTTTGTACGCTTTTCAAGGAGCGGTGACACAACAATAATTTCATGGATTTAAGCGTGTTTTTTTCGTTCGTTCGTTCGTTTTTAAACTAAGTTAGCATTTTTATATATGTAAAAAAATTAATTACCATATCATTGCCTAAATACTAGTCGATTATTATTTACATAATAAATAGGGATAATGAAGTGAATAGCAATATTGTTGAAACAATTTGCAATTTGTATTATTCTAGTCGTATCCAAACTAATGAGTCGCGGTGAATTATGAATACGTAATGATATTATAATTATAACGTTATTACTGTTAGATGCACAGGTTAGATGTGTAGCTGACTTTTAGGGTGTTTACACACGATGCATATTATGGCCTATAATAAACCTTATTATTTCATTATACTTAACTGACTTAAAAGAATGGATATAACCAGCTCCTTTTTATCACATATTTTTGGTTAAGAGGAATTCAATTTCAATTTCTTTTGGAGCATAAAATTGTATAACAATATATTAAGTAATTATAAGTAGAACGCCATAAGCCTTATGATATTCAAAACATGTACGTTCAAACATAGCTATATATATTTCTTTGCCACCAAATAATTGTTAGGTTATTGTTCATTGCTGATTGTTATGAATTATCATATTTTGTCACCAGTTCCACGCTTAATAAAGTGTTCTTGAAACCTACGAATATTGAAATAAATTAAAATCATATTTTTTCAAGTGACACTCCATTCGGAATAAAATATGGTATAATAACACTCTTCAAAAGTCCCTATTTGCATCGTGTGCAAAAACCAGCTTAAGTACTTCACTGTAAGTATCACTTCTACATTATAATAATATCAATTTAATAACATGAAAATATTTTCACAGATTTATATAAATTCAATGATTTATTAATTTTAAATACATGATTCTGTAATACATTCAGTATATTTTTCGCTGTTTCCCTATGTGTATGCGATCGTCAAATAAATGTGTATTCTTAAGTATTTTATAATAAAATAATGTAAATTGTAAATGTATTTTCTACAACTATTAGATAACTGAATTGTAAATAAGTAAATTGGATAATATATTTATTGCTAATATCGATATTATAATAAAACCATCTGTAAATAACATAACGTGGAATCATGAATCCTAATAAACCGATGTAATCGTGTATTGTTTTTTATTTCAACTATTTTATCATCCAAATCTGTTCTCTATTGGCTTTCTTCACAATGGGCATTGGGCAGCGCTGGCCCAACAATTGATCGTCGATGTTCGTCGCCAACTGAAATCATGCGAATAATATATTGTGGAGTCGGAATTAAATGTGGTTTTACACAATACACAATTTTATTACACATAGTATAGTATAACAAATGGAAGTCTTCTGATATATTTGCAATTACTTTGGGCAGAAAAAAATGATTTATTATTTTGAAAAGTTTAAATACATTTTCAAATTGATTACGAGTACGATTTTATATCATATTTTACCTATTAAAAGATACCTGTATATTAATTCAGCTTTTAACTCAATCACATTATATTACATTTACGTTTTATCATACGTTTTTCTTATAACAAAATACCAGTTTCCATTCCTTCAACTGAAAAAAGTAAAGCGTAACAAGCCCACAGCGTTTGCGAAATGAAATACAAGTTTCTTAGGATTTTTAGCTGAAATTTTTGTTCGTAATAGCTTTTTGAAATATTTTGCTTGGCACAAAAGTAACAAATCATACTACATCAGCTCTTTACGAATTGCTTTGGCATGCCTTTTACGAAACTGGAATGAGTTAAAATTCTTTTCTATTTTACATTTTTTCTATTCTTTATAAATTTTTATTTATCATTTGAATGCTATAAAACCAAAAATATTAAATTCAGTGAGTTAAAATGTACTTTAGGAATTTATATGTACGGTAGGTAGGGTAATTACATTGTGATATTGACTCTAAAATACAAATAATTAAAAGTATTATTGGTGTTCTTCTCTTTATATCTGTTGTTCCAACAGATATAAAGATAAGGAAGGGTCAGTGGTAATGTCGACTAATGCCAAAGTTCAGAAACACTACAGTTACAGAGTATAATCCACTGCTAAACATTAAAACAAGATAAGGTTATGGTATAATGAAATAATTTAGATGCATTTATTCATATAATTTTATTTTGGATAAGTAAATAAAGAATTTTATTCCAAACTAGCGGTCCGCCCCGGCTTCGCCCGTGGTACATATTTACGTTTTCTCTACATAATAAAAAAAGAATTATCGAAATCGGTCCACCCGTTCACACGTGATGCCGTGACAACGCGAAACGGGTTTCATTTTTATATATATAGATGATAGACATTTTTTCAGTCTAACATATAAGTGAAAGTAAACATTTTTAGAAACATTAATGATTAAACTGTAGTGTGTTAATCTTACTTCACCTCCCCCTAGCTTGAAATCTATTCCATTACCTCTCATTCATTTTTCACGAATGGGACTTTTCCGTGCTTTGCTTACAAGGCGACATTCTCCCCATCGCATAAATCATACGAAACTTATATGAAAACAGGTAAAATATATCGACGCATTACAGCAAAGCCATTAGGCATCGTGCGGTTCGCTTCCGTAATTATGACGTCTATAAAACATTTATAAAATTGCAGAAATCGCATTTGTGCGAACGTTCGAATGACATGCAAAGTCGATGATAGATGATAAACCATCAATGTGTTTCCACGATCTATTAAACGTAAAAGGGGATCAGTATTTCCAGCTGAATATTTCAAAAGGCCTCTTTTATGCAGTGAAGTCTCTTCAGTTATAGACTTGATAATTTTTGCAAAGGGTCTCGAATACAAAGCGGTATTTAATAGTACCCTCAGTAGAGTCGTACCCAAAAATAGGTAGCCGAATACCTGCTCGCTGTGACATTTAAACAGCCCCGTTAATTAGCAAGGCTGCGAATAAACGCCGCTCAGAGAAAATAATTCGAAACACAAGCATAGAAATTTCTCATTACTGTTGTAACACAAATATGACTCAGTTTTCATTAGGTGCGGCTTTAGAAGACTGTAATCAATATACCTACTGTTCTCATCTGTTTATTAAAAGATCTTTGATCAATAAAAGAGGCTTTGCTGTTGTTTTCAGTGATGATAATTGATTGTTCACCAGAAATGGAACAAAGAGCTAATAATGGCAGTTCTGTCAAGATGTTTTGAGACAATGCCATAACCTCTAACGTTCGAAGAAGTGGAAAGTGTTCAAAACTGACATTTACGTTCGTTATTTATGGAGTTCCTACGTTTGCACATTATTTAATGTACGATAAGACAAAATACTTCTTTTTTAGTACATTTATCCTTTATAAACAGTAACTCAATAAATAAAATGCAGTTACAATAACTATTTATAGTAGAAGTGGCTGTCTTCTGCATGCGTTAAGGTTAAGGCTAGTTCGGTTTATTTTAAACTTTTGAACTCTACGTAGATTAGAATTACTTATAAGTTAAGGCAAAAATAAATCGATAGTACTTTATGTATCTAATTGAATTTATAAACAGCGAGTTATATTTTAAAACCTTTTAAATGTAATGCTGACCAGGATATCTCTACAGGTAAGTAGTTTCAAACAACAGGAACATGAGGTACTGGTATCATTTATTGTATTTTTCTTTATTAATAAAATCTATTTCTAGTTCTATCTAATCTAATTGTAATTCTTGTACACTCTACTCTATATAATATGTACGTCTTTTTTAAATAAATGTTTAAAGTTATTATGATTACTGACTCTATTTTCTCATGTAGTATTCCCAATGTTTGATTCTGCAACCTGCGTCTCGCTTATAATTGAAATCTTCGAAGGGACTGACTAATTAAACTAAATCCTCCCCGGGCCGGATAACCGAGGATTACTCGTCGACGTATATACGAATGAAATCATATCTTAGTTACTATTCTTGCATAACCTGTTATAATCAGATGTATGATACAGTATACAATGAATAAATAACGCTATACGTAGAGTAAATACGAGCTGTCTGTTGAGAACGACGTGAGGTTAAAGTATATGTACTAAATGTAATCAAGCCCTGAATTATTTGTGAACGCGCTAATGTTAAAACCAAGAGTCAACATTTCAACAAATCGCTGCGAGAATTAATCCTTGAAACAAATATGCCTTATTTGCTTTTAGAAAACCAACAAACAAATGAAACTAATTTTATTAAGTTCTAAATTGGAAGTCTGGTGAAATTTTATACTGTCTGAAATTAAATCAGAAGCTGTAATACAACCTAATTAAATTCTTCACTCTGACGAAACAAACTTATTATATTCGAAACGTCTTGCATAAAATCTAAATATTCAGGATCCAGGGTATTTTATGTAGCAAATAAGCTAATTTCAATAAAAGAAACATCCTTCGTCCTCTCGCGATTAACATAATGATCCATTGAAATGTTACATTTTTTAGCCCTAACCTTGCATTT
>CAJQZM010027632.1:0-16313 GCA_907164665.1 Colias nastes | reverse complement strand
GTTAATAGCTACCCCAAAAACCATGAAAATGACACCCATGACGAAAATATGTAAAATTTTCGTCGGCGCCATATTAGATTATAGTTTTGACCTCATATTCACTAATAGCTACCGCAAAAACCATGAAAATGACACCCATGACGAAAAGATGTAAAATTTTCGTCGGCGCCATCTTGGATTATAGTTTTGACCTCATATTCGCTAATAGCTACCCCAAAAACCATAAAAATGACACCCATGACGAAAAGATGTAAAATTTTCGTCGGCGCCATCTTGGATTATAGTTTTGACCTCATATTCGTTAATAGCTACCCCAAAAACCATGAAAATGACACCCATCACGAAAATAAGTCAAATTTTTCGTCGGCGCCATCTTGGATTTTAGTTTTGACCTCATATTGGTTAATAGCTACCCCAAAAACCATGAAAATGACATCCATGACGAAAAGATGTAAAATTTTCGTCGGCGCCATCTTGGATTATAGTTTTGACCTCATATTCGTTAATAGCTACCCCAAAAACCATGAAAATGACACCCATCACGAAAAAAAGTCAAATTTTCGTCGGCGCCATCTTGGATTGTTGTTTCATAAAAATAATATTTGTCATACTCATACAGATCAACCAACATCATAATAGTCTTCCTACTAGTACTTCAAAACTTTGCCGCTATTCCTATTCAACAACCCATAAAAAAGAGGATCTCAGGCAAGGTAATTTTTAAAACATAATTTTAAATCTACACTAATATTATAAAGAAGAAAACTTTGTTTGTTTGTTTGTTTGATTGTAATGAATAGGCTCATAAACTTACGGACTGATTTTAAAAATTCTTTCACCATTCGAAAGCTACATTATCCACGAGTAATATAGGCTAGGTTTTATCCCGGAAATCCCACGGGAACGGGAACTATGCGGGTTTTTCTTTGAAAGCGCGGGCGAAGCCGCAGGCGGAAAGCTAGTTACAAATAATTGTAATATGAAACTTGTGTTGAATTGAAGAATAAAATAGAAAATTTTATTTTTTTACATTTTTAGTTCTTTCGATTCCCGGTCGAAGAAAATGAATTTTTGAAAATCTTTGAATGCAGTTCTATTTCTTTTTAAAAATAAAGGAATGTTTTCTTTCAGCAAAATTTGCTATCTCCAGTATTTCTAGTACTTTCACCCAGGGCCCATCGAAAATTTCCACACTGTATTTACAAACAAATATATAAATATGCAAATATTGCTCGTTTAATAGTATAGAATAAGAAGTTAATTTATTTACACCAACAATCCTAGGATAGGTAATAAAATCAAACTACTGATTTATTTATATTGTGGCGTGCTCGCCGTTGTACTTGCCGCTCGGTTCTAATTATACGAGCGGCGACTACAACGTGGTCGGGAGCAAAACTAGCACAGGTCCTCCCTCGATGGCGTCCGGTTGGACTTTGGCGGCACTGGCGTGGTTCGCGCGAGTCGCATTTTACGTATTTTATTTTATATAAAAAAAAATAAGGGCTAAATTATAAATCTATCCAAAAATTTTACTGTAAAACCTGATTAGTAAATGAAATGTAAAATTTTCATAAAAATAGCGTTTCCCTAATTCGCATAAAACTGAAAATGCTTTCAAAATCGATGCTACTTCTGATTTTTTTTTTATCGAGTTAAATATTTAATATTGTGTTTCTATCCAAAAATTCCACTAGATCAAACGTTTATCTGTACTATATATTTTTTTAGGATTTTAAATATGATGATTTCTCTGAAAAAAACATGATTTAGAAACATGAATTTCGGTCTAAGGAAAGTTACAATGGTGGGCAAAATTACCCAATAATGTAGCGATCTTTATTTGACAACATTGCCCACTACCACATAATTTGATAATTAATAATATTAATTCTATTCGGTTAATTTCGGAAAAATAAGCTTAATTTGGTATCCGGGAAAGAACCATGATAAATAAAGTTAAATCGCTGAATTTTAAGCACAACTTCAATGTAAAAATATGTTTATTTTTATTAAATAGTCACTGAACAATATTCTGTTTTGCTTTTTTTTATCTTTTTATTGCCTACAACATAATCCTACTACGAAATATTTGCAGTAAAAGAAATAGGAAGTCATGCTCATTTTACTGAGATGTACCAACCCTAGGCTTTTTGGAAAAGCGTAATGCGATTTGTATGAAAAATAGAAAAAATACCTGGGTTACTTTGCCCAGCCACTTAAGAGGCCGTATCGATTTTAAGAGTGATTTTGACATGTTTCTTTAATTCTTTAGGAGCTCGTTTAAAAAAACTAACTACTATGTTATATGAAAGTAATGGTATAATTTAAAATTCTCTAGAATATTCGATTATATAGATCTGCCGTAACAACGTTTGCGCTCCCGTATATAATCTAAAATTCTAGAGAACTTTAAATTATTCCATTTCTTTCATAAAACATATAATATGTATTTTTTTATTGCAAATTTTTAAGCATTAACCTATCATTTAGTGTGTATTTTTTATTTTTTTTTAACTCTGTTGTAAGAACTAGAAATTCGACGCCATATACGCATAAAATTTCATCAAAGTAAGGCTATTTTAACTTAGATGTTCTTTGAATTTTTCAATAAAAGTACATAAATTGCCTCGAACATATTTTAGGATGTCTCAGTGTCTTTACTGTAGTATATTTTATAAGAAAACTTCTTCTATTAAATTCCGTGTAAAATACAAAGACACGAACGTCCCGCATGGAAAAAATTGAAACACGCCTTAGGTTATTGGCTATTAAACAAACTGGACAATGAATATCAATAAATTGTCTCGAACGTATTTTAGATATTGAATGAATCTTTAATTTAAGATATCATCACACATTGTTACTAATTTAGTTTTGTTAAACGAGCGTCTAAAGAATTACAGAAACAAGTAAAAATCACTCTAAAATCGATAAGGACTCTTAAGTGAGGAACCTTTTATGATACTGCTTTGATTTTAAAGTAAACGACATCTTTACCAACATTTTTGAATTGGACTTTAATATAATCTGTCAAAAATCGACGTGGGCAATGTTGGCAACAAGTGCAGATAACTTTACCCGCCCTCAAAAACAGACAAAAAATGAATGAAATGTTGAAGAATAATGAAATTTTCTACAAACATATGCTAACAGAAAATACTAACGTTGCCATACATTTTTTTTGCGGAAATTGAAATTATTCATAAAAAGTGGGCAATGTTGGCGTATTTGACGGTAACGACATATTTTACATTCTGACATCATATTTTGAAACTCATGATAATAATAATTATGAGTCATACTTCAAGGTCTGTCATTATAATTTATTGTGCTTCTACAATGTTTTATAGGATGTTGCATTGTTCCTTTGATAATCTAGGAGTATATTATATTATGTAGGTACACTGTACATTATATATTTAATTCTTTTCACGCAAATTTATTTGTACACATAATATTACAGGTACTATTCTATATTTAGAAACAATAGCTAAATAAGATAAAAGTTGGTGGGTAATCCCCTTAGAGTATTTACAGTACTCCCAAACTGATAATGCGCATAGAAAAATTCGTCACTGTTCGGCAACTGTCATATTCCCCGAGCCTCCGAAGACGATATGTATATAGAGTGGTTAAATGTATTTTCTTCATGCGTAGTTTATTAGAATAATGAGTTTTATTGTGATTTTATGGTAAAAGAGATAAGTAACGAAATTTGTTTCGATAATTCAATGTAAGTTAATAGCGAGGATAAGCCACACGATTGCGAATATAAATTTGTTGTATTGATTTACTTGGAAAATTCTATACTTAGAACTAGGGATGTAACGATACCGATACCGATACCGATATATCGGCCGATATAATCGGCAAGCCGATATATCGGTATCGCCGATTATAAAACAACCGATATCGAAATCAAACAATTCAAAAAACCGCTCCCAATGAACGATGCGGGAGGTCGCCCGTGCGCGGGCACTTTGTTTTCTGAAAAAAACTCTACCAATAGTAAACTTTGATTACTGATTGTATGTGTATTACTTAAAGTTTAACTGACTTTGTAAAATAATAATACTAAAATAAATGTTTTTCTTGTTTTCTGATTTGGCATTTTTATTTTAAAGAATACGATTTACAGTTGAGTCTCTGTTAAATGTTGGTAACTTTTATGCATAATTCACTATTTATTTTTCTACCAAGCCATCGATATCGGTATCGGTATCGGTATCGCCGATTTTGTGGTACAAATATCGGTATCGGTATCGCTGATTTTGTGGTACAAATATCGGTATCGGTATCGTATCGGCAAAATCATGTATCGTTACATCACTACTTAGAACTATTAAAGTGTCTTACTGAAGCTAGCGTAATGATGGATGTATGCAAGGTTAAAATAAGACAAAGTTTATATTTAAAAAAATGATTTTCAAATACTGGTTTACATTTAAATTTTAGAAATCTAATCATTAAAATCTCAGTCCAAAGGATTTACAGAATCAGGGATTATCTCTATTTCTGATATCGTAGAATGATCAGAACGTTCATTATGCTCTTATTAATTTTCACTTTCCCCACTGCTATCTGCTACCTGTGTAAATAATCATTTTATCGGAAAATTCAACTTTGAAACAAAACTAAGAAGTGTATGTAACAGCAGCTCTATATAATTCCATACAGAGATAAGACGTGCAATCACCACCAATACATAAAGACGACTGACGGATTTTTGAATTTTTTGACTGACAGGCTACCGTCACCTACCGCCCGAATTGTTTTCGATTGTGTATGACTCTGAATTGACTCCTATTTCTTTCGAACAAGGTGCAAGATGCAAGTGCATTGTTTAGGGCACTTACGATTCAATGATTCGGGGTGATTCGGGTGTTTCTGGAAATACGATAATTAGCGAAGATCTGCATGCGCATTATTTTATTAATTTTGGAGTACTGTATACATATATACTCTAAGCCTACATCAAATTCGATAAAAGTTGTATGTACCATGGCTAAGTACCATGGCCCATAATAGTGTAGACTGACGAGGTAGGTACATATTATTATGAAATTATGAATCAAATTTTAAATAATATCACTACGTGTAGTCAGAAGCTAACTAGGTAATAGTTATGAAATAATGAAATTCGATGCATGCATCATGTTATGATGAAACCGTTGTGAAATTCAGGTGCTATTAATCTTAAGTAATGCCCGGGACACACGAGGCTAGATTTTCAAGCTAACATAGCAAATTTATCATTCATCATTTTAACCTCTTTCGTGTTTTCTCTCCATAAGGACCTTCCTTCCTTCCTTAGCCAGTTTTTCGCTTAGCAACACATTTGGTGATTCATTTATATTATATAGATTATAGTTAGATAGATAGAAGAAGATAAAATAATGCATTTTTATCATTTATAATAATATGATAATAATTATTGCTTTTTATTTTTTTATCTTAGTCCTAGGGAACAGCCCATTGGGATTTAATATCAAGCTTTATAGATCGGTTTCTTTATATTTCGTAATAACAAGGACATAATATTAACAATAATTATTGGAGATCTTGTATTTTAATTTTCTTGAAAATTTTATGTGTTCTTTAATATATCTACCAATAACCAAGGCATAACGTATTGTCTAATATTATAATGCACATGCATTGTATAAAATAAAACGTCATAAATTCTATTGTTATCAATTAGGTACTATTATTAGCAAATAGCAATGCTGTAAAAAATTGATTTTATTATCTTTAAATATACATTTCCAAGATATGAATGAGTTTGCACAACCACTCGATAGGCTTTATCTTTAATTGGTGTACCACGAACAGTTAAACCGATGCGTTTTATTAAATCACTAGTACAGCGTGGACGAAACATTTCATAGTGTCCTGTATCAAACTAGCAGTTGTAGAGGAAAATCAGCCGAGTCGGTCTGGTACTTAGGTGGATTTTACGAAATACCGTATTGTTAATTCAGGCATGCGCGATGGCGTGGCTCCTAAAACGAATTGTTGAAGGTCACCTTGAGTAAACTCGCCGGCAACGAGTCGGCTCTACTACAACACCTCCAGCTGCCGACCCTACGTGACCTGCCGCACGAAACTGCAACATTTACCTGTAAGTGCACACGTATACTTTAGCCAAAAACATATTATGTAGTTTTGTGCCGCTTATGTGACTTTACAAAACTTTTAATCGACTCTTCTAAAAGTTCTTAACTTTAAGCTGATTATTTGTGTACCTAATAAATAATGCAGGATAATATTATAGAGATGTAAAGTTTTATGAGGAATTTATTTGAAAACTTTTTTAACTCGCTATTTGTTTTTATAATGCGACCTTCACGAGGTCATTAACCCCAAAAGTGATGGAAGTTTATATTATTTGAGTTATTATCCTGGGAATATTATTAATAATTCAAGGCTTTGGCTATATAAGTATGCATTATTATTTTCCTACATTAAAATTGAATCATCGATTTTTGTTATTATGTATAATGTAGGTACTAGCTAAGTGTTTTATGCACTTATCCTACTTTTTATTATTTAGCTATTTAAGATGTTAACTTATTAGGATTTATAATAAATAAATACTTAACATTATTTTATTTTAAACAGGGAGGTAAGTATTTGAATTTCTATTTTACATAAGTAATTAATATTAGGATAAAAATATATTTTTATATTTTATTTGATTTAGTACCTACTTAACTAGATAATATTATAAGAATTTAGTAGGTAGTTAATGTAATATGTGAGTAAAATCTGCTAAACAATTTTTATTAGTACATACTCAATACTGAGGGACCTATTCGTAAAAAGTACTATAAAAAGTTTCATAAGCCGCCCTCGTATCTTTGTTAGCCATTCCATTATCACTGATCTTGATCATGACCTTTCGACATGACGCGTGCTATTTTTTGTCTGTGCTGTCTGCTTCTTTATTTATAAACTTTCATTTTTAATTTAACTAATTGAGACTGATAATGCTCCATAAACAGTAAACCTATTTTAAATAAGGCACCGGCAGTGACTTAGTGTGTAGTACTGTGTACAATTATTGTACATATAGGTAGTACGTCCTAGAGTATTTCTAAGGTACCCTTCGACCTTGGTTTCTCCTTGCGTAAAGAGGTAGATAACTTTAGAGATACTATATAGATAAAAGTTTATATGTGAAACTATAGTGTTATCCTCTGGGTGTAAGAATATTTTTATCATACGTACCTATCGATTTATTCTCTTTATACCTAAGTCTAGTACCTTACAGAAGCTTAATTGAATATTCATTAATTTAATTTTTGAAAACCGTAAGAAACAAACAAAACATCAGATCTATATAAAAAATTTAGACCAATAAAATATAATTATATTTAATAATTGACAAAATTTGATTTAGGTACCTACTACCTACTAGGCTACTTTATTATCAAATTTTATGCGAAAGTTGCCCTTAGTCAAAATAAATATTTAATTAATATTATTTACGTAATAAATATTATTTTGAGTGTTATAATTAATAAGATTTCTAAAAGTAACATCATAAATAAAAATACATAAAGTTGGCAGGGCAGAGATTTTGCTATAATATTATAAGTGCGATTAGTTTTATATCATACCTACAGTGAAATAATAAAAAGAGTTATTTTTAAATCTTTATTTGTAAGGTTCGCCGAACTCTGAAGAACTTCGATAAATTCCATTTGCCGTCACGTAATGTATTTTGGCAACAATTTCACACTTTATTTAGGAATTAACATTAATAAACGGAATTGTTTATATTCGAATTGGAGCATTTGGCTGCTAACCATATTTTTCATTATTAACTTCAATAAAATACTTTTGTGAATTTGAGCAGGTGATACAAAAACGAATGACCGTTGTTTTTAGTATCAAAACTTATTAGTTATTACTGTTCGTACTTTCATTTACTTCGTTTTATAAGATTATCTGCCTCAGTAAGTCATCTGAAAATAATCATCAAACAATCAATTAATAAAAAATAAAAATAGTGAAGTTTTTGCCTTATTTCACCTAAAAAGTTTTAATTACATCATGCAGCCTAGCCGTCAGGAGCGCTGTACTTTGCGCCTAGTTGTGCACTATAAATTAAATACTTTTTAGTTTTTTGTTAAGTATCGAATACTGTAAAATGACTATAAAAATCTCATATTCATAACTTGTTAAATAATATGAGTATGTTACTAATAAATATACGCGATTTTTATTTTATGACTTCTCACTCAAATAGAGTGAACAGGTACATTCTAGGGAAGCGCGCTCCATCTTAGGCCACATCTCAGCTTACCATCAGGCGAGATTGTGGCCAAGCGCTCCCCTATTGTACAATAAAAAAAAAAAAAAACCTACCTATATTCAAAATAACCACCTGAGGATTTACTCAAAAGCCAATCTATAATATAGAATAATATATTAACTTTGTATGCAACAAAACTTTATCAATAGTGTCAACGAAACCATTTTGATTGTTTATCTCGTTTTGATTTTTATCGCTCACAATGTGGGTACAGCTTTTTATCGAAATATACACAACTTCCTTATGGCCAGATTTGGGGGCGGGGTGGGCGCACGATCACACGGTCAATTTGTATTAACATGTCGCGGGTGCTGTGTGAGACATGGGCTTTTTCGCTAACGTGCCTTCTGTCATGCGAATCACAGCTTCGGCAAACGAAGAGAGCACGTGAAATGGATTCATCCCCACCACGACGGTTCCCTGCACTCGCGCGGGGTCCGCCACACTCGCTCTCTTGGTAGTATTTAAATATAGTACTCCTGTTTGGTTACTAGTCAGTAGACAGTAGACACTAGCCAGTAGCTAGTCCGCGCGTTGTTCATCACATTCGGATTATCCTTAATTAAAGTAAAAATGCATAGAAACCACATGAACGGATTTGACCGTAAGTGATATTTTAAGGATTTTGGCGATTGTTTTATATCCTGCCTGCGAAAATCTTTTTTTTTCCACTTGATATTTTTTTTTATAAATTGAGAAAATTCAATACTTTTAATTATTAATAATGCAATGCAATTATCCTTTAACATAGCATTTTTGTTATCCAATTAACATTAACTTTTTAAAATATAATAACAATAATTTATAAAATTTAAATCAAGAGATAAAATATATAGTTAGTTAATGATTGATTAATAAATTAGATTTTTTTTTCTTTACTCTGTAAGAACTGATTGATTTGTGATTTTTTATTTTATAAAGTCTTGGTAGGTAAATTAATTATTATTATTGTTATTTTTGGTAAAATTATTTAAGCACAATAGCCTAGGTAGGTAATTATTAAAGACGACCCCATATAACTAATTTAATTTTCTTCTTCTTTTTATTTCTTATTCAAATTCATCTAATAAATTAAAAAGAAAAAATATATAATGAATCTACATCAAACCTACGTACAAGTTGATTATTTTATGTACCTAAGCGAATAATATTGTAATTATTTATAAAATTTAAACACATTAATATTATTAACACACAACAGATGCTTCTTTTTTATAATTTAATTATTCATTGAATCATTTGCAATTCAGCCAAGATGGCGACAATCGAGAAGCTGTTCCAGCCCATCCAGCCCAAGAGCGAGGACACCGGGAGCAAGATCACGGTCGTCGGGACGGGACAAGTTGGCATGGCCGCTGTCTTCTCGATGCTTACACAGGTACGTTGAATACGCTAAGAATAAAGGAACATATAATTTAAAAGTTAATCTACAAAACGAAAATTAATAATTAACATATTAAAAAAAAGCAGTTAACTCATGAAAATTATTTCACGAGTTAACTGCGTTTTTGGCACCAAGTTTGAATTAAATCTGTTCATTTATTGTGGGTCAAAATAGCTGATGAAGCTAATAGAAGCGTTTTAAAAGGATAAGTCAGTTTCACAATCGACATTAAGCTTGCACCACTCCTGAAAAGATAAGGAAATAGAAGATTGTGAATCTTTAACACTTTGAAGGATTCTTTCATATTAGATGACATTTTTACCTTTATGATTCATTCAACAATATTCAATCACTTAATAAAAACGATCCAATTAGATTTAATTATCACCTATGCTATGCCTTTTCCTTACTTTGTGTGCCTACTACCTACATCTACGTGTAGCAACTAGCAAGGCAGGTAAAAAAATTATTGTCAGTCTCAAATGTAAAATCTGACTTATGCAGCCTTTGTACGGTAAATACATCGACCACACGGGTAAATAGTACCTAGGCATACCGCTTTAAAATTGTACGTACATTATGATGATATAATTTTTGCCCACGTTAAATAAAATATTAACACAATATTAATCATATAGAACATATTCCCCGGTAAATCCTATTTAAAAAAATGCTATTCTATATTAAACAATAAACATCTATATAAATTGTTTTTTTTGGCTATTCTTTTACATACCTATGTATAATATTATGTACCTGTGTTGCACTTTAGATTAGCTTTTATTTGGGAAGTCTCGCACGCATTATCAAGCAGTCATTATGATACAAATACAATGTAAAAATAGCCGCATGCCTACCTCGATTGTATGACTGTGTTCAACATTCTGAGAAGTGCAATGGCACATAAATTCTTAATTTCGTTTAGTCGTTTAATTCGTCTTTAAATAACAAACAGCTGCACCACATAATAGTCACTCAATTCAATTAATCTAAATATACATAGCTAGCTTACCATATAGTATATACTGTGTAGTACCTACCTATTCAAATTGAGATTCCATTACCTGAATGTTTTTTTTTTTAGATTGTGTAATGTATTTCGCAATATTACAAAAGATTGCGCATCACTCAGGTATAGTCACAAAGTACATAATTCGTGTAAGAACGTAAAGTTATATCCTTGGTGCAGAATGCTTCTTCCTGTCGAGCCCATTTGGTATGAATTGTATTGTGTTGTGACTACAATGCGGAATCAAAACAACGCACGTCTCTTATTCTTTCATGGATAAATACAAAGATTCTAACTTTTGGTGTATTTTAAAGTGTGATGCAATTGATATGGCAATGTTATTTTCCTTATTTAACATATAGGACCAAAGTAGTTATGTAGTTCCATAATATTTATGAATTTAACCATACACACAGAATACTTAGTAGTAGCTAACGCTTCATAAACACTCTGTTTGTTAGATCAAGGTTAGCTGTAATGAGCTGACGTCATGAATACTGAAAGAAATAAATATTTAAAATAAGTACCTATTTATTAACAGGGAGTAACGAATAACATTGCCCTTGTCGACGTGATGGAGGACAAATTAAAAGGAGAAATGATGGACTTACAACACGGTTCTGCATTCATGAGGAACGCCAGAATTCAAGCGAGCACAGGTAAGAGTCAATATTTTTGCGGAATTTTTAAATTTGGGGTCTGTGAGATTACCTAAGCCGTAGTGGCTTTCGAGATAAATCAATAAAAAAAATGCATATAGGCAATTACACTTCTTTATTGAACTAGCTTCTAGGTTTATTTTCAAGCAAGCGTAAGCGCAAGGTTATCGTAGACAATAATTTGTGAATCTTATCCACTCTCTTATCTAACACACATAAAAAGCGCCAAAATCTGACAAACGTTAACACGAGACAAGCACGTGCGGTGCAATGATATTTAAAAAAAGATAAAGATAATGACAATGGAAATAGATTGATAACGAATTTTACAGATTACTCAATTTCCGCTGGGTCCAAAATCTGCGTAGTCACGGCCGGCGTGCGCCAGCGCGAAGGGGAATCCCGCCTTGACCTCGTCCAAAGGAACACAGATGTTCTCAAGATCATCATTCCGCAAGTGAGTATTCTACTATTTGGATTAACTATATTAAAAGGGATTTAAAAAATAATATAGAGGACAAATGTTGCTAATACAGAAGAAAGATTGGTCGGGTAAAAATGTAGTTGGTGTAGACTAAGTCCAAAACGCTTTCACGTACAAAATAAACATAGATTCTAATATTAATGATTATTGAGATATGTATAGGTTAAATATTTCGGTGATACGAAGGTTAAAAATAAAAGTAACCTAGGTTTAACTTATTGATTTTGTGACCTTTACTAATTTGAATTGGTAATAAACACAAAAAAAAATGTTTATAAAATGATAATATTATACTTAAATTATTATCAGTGTTACAGTTGACATTTAATTGGGTAATAAATTTTATATTGATATAATCACACTATAATCATCAACAATTTTATTAGGATGTACTTACTTTAATGTAATAATTATTAAAATATTCATTTATGTATTAAAATTAATATTAATTTTAAATACGTTTAGCTAAATATCTAACCGTGCTATGGCCACTTTTAACTACTGCAAAAGAAACGAATAAATTAATGATCTGGAAGTTCATTTTCTTTAGTCAATAACAAAAATAATTATTCTTTTTACAGAGGACATTACAATAAAAATATTTTTACGATCAGCAACAATTGTTATCAAATTGAATAAGACAATATCCTGTCCTGAAATAAATGAACGATACTTTCCAGCTAATGAAATACAGTCCGGACGCAGTCCTGATCATAGCCAGCAACCCAGTGGACATTCTCACTTACGTCACTTGGAAGATCAGTGGTCTGCCGAAGCACCGCGTCATCGGGTCTGGTACAAATCTTGACTCCGCAAGATTCCGCTACCTTCTTTCCGACAAACTGTCAGTAGCGGCTACTTCCTGCCACGGATACATTATTGGAGAACACGGAGACAGCAGTGGTAAGTCTAAATATTGTAACAGTTATAAATTGCAAGTTTCCTCATGCGAGTGGTATACAGTTCTTATCGTAAGGCAAAGTATTGCCACAGATGACTAATATACAAATTATTTAATGAATTCAAAACAGATGAGTGGTAGTGAGAATTGACCTAAATTGGCGGTAATGGATTATTCATTATTAATTGATTTCTTTTGCAGTTCCAGTGTGGTCTGGTGTGAACGTCGCTGGAGTAAGACTGAGTGAAATTAACCCAAAAATCGGTACCGACAATGACCCTGAAAACTGGAAGGAGTTGCATGAAATGGTCGTGAAGAGCGCTTATGAGGTTATCAAACTAAAGGGTTACACTTCATGGGCTATCGGCCTCTCGCTCGCACAGCTCTCCCGGGCCATTCTCACCAACGCAAACAGTGTACACCCAGTTTCCACGTATTTAAAGGTAATTATTAAATAATTTCTATGGTTCATTTGTCTTTTTCGAAAGCTGATATAATATATATTAGTTCCTAGATTCCTCATTATCTACTTCAAAAGTTGAAAGATCGGTAATGTTTCCATCTCTCTGATGTTTCATAATCAATAAAAAACAGGAGAATATATTCTAAACTATTCAGATATAACTATTTATTCATAACAGTATTCTTATTTATTTATTTCGCAGGGCGAGCATGGTATCGAAGAGGACGTATTCTTATCTTTGCCCTGTGTATTGGGATCCTCGGGAGTATCGGACGTCATCCGCCAGCCTCTCACCGAAAACGAGCTCAGCCAACTGCGCAAGTCCGCACGGCTGATGGCTCAGGTGCAGGCCGGCATCAAGTTTTAGACGTTTATTAGTCCAAAGATTTTCCTCTTAATGTTTGCTTCTAAATGTTAAGTCAGTGTAATTAGGTAAATTTTAGGTATGAGAATTTAGGCATCCTACAATTATTATAACGCTTATACCTATTTTTAATTAAGTGCTTTTATATAATTAAATAATTTATATTATTATAACTATTATATTACTTAAAGAGAATTATTTATGTTATAAAAAATTATGAAATAACTGTCAGTGAGCTGGCAAGAGCTGGCAAGTACTTGAGCCATTTTAATTTTAGTAGGAAGGTGTATCTACCATCAAATTTTGTTAAATTTACGTGATATTTTAGATTGTATAAACTCATGACAAATTATGAACCGAATTTTTCATTTTTGTAATATCTACATTAATATGCATTTATAAATTTTTTACCTACTGAATTTCATTTTAACTATAAAATATAAAATGCTAGTAGGACGCACCTTTATTGTGATCGTGTCTCTATGCTTTTAACGTTTGTGGGTGCATTACAGTGGCAGTGACATAGATAGCTAGAAAAAACAAATATTTATCATATCCGATTTCCTATCATGATTATTTTTAGATTATTATTTTATTTAGTATTTAAGGTAACTTATATGCCATAAATCGAATATTGACCGGTTTTTATAAATTTTTTAATACCCTGAAAGTATTTTTGTATTTTATTAACTAATGTAAACATGCACTCCAATATTTAAATGCATTTTTTAAATTTAATAAATGTTCTAGATATTAAATATGTGTTTTATTTTTTTAAGCTAAATCCGTAGGTGCTAAAACTAAATTCTTTGTCCTCTTTCCTACCAAATCATATTTTAAGGGATTTGGTAATAATAAAACAAGATTTTCATAAAATTATATATTGAATTTTATTATACCATAATTCATATAGATACATCATTACTACAACGAGTCGTAATGCTAGGTACACTGATAGAATGCGATGATCGTCATGAATGCGGGAATACGGCGCCACGACGCGACTTGTGTGCGGAATTCTTACCACTATAGCTATATAGGCGCAGTATAATAATCGTTATAACACAGACGTAATTAAAACTAAAAGGGTGTAAAGACCCATTTTATGAGTGTTCCTTTATACCACTCCATAAACCACTCCGACCTTTGAGCTTGTATAAGACCAGATTTCAGGTATTTTATACGCCATCATTTTTGCTGTTTCTTTAACATGGCCGTTATTTTGAGATGAACTACGGTTCTATATTATATATAGAGTATCGCGATAAGGCATTTTGAAACGTACTGACAAAGTAAATATCATAAATTGAAGATTTAACACAATAAATATGGTGTAGAAGCCAGTTTTATAACAGTGCTAAAGGTAATAATTACTTTAGAGGTCTAATTATAATCTATAACCATTATATCGTATACACGAAGTAATTAAACTATCGATTAACTTTAAAGCATATCTTTATTCTCCGGGATTTTCATGAGTTTCGGTTCAAGCTTTGATTATTATTAAGACAGTACAGAAAAAAATTATGCAATCGAGAAAAATGGATTGAAATCAATATCACTACAAAACCTTTCCTTACAGTAGCAAAGTCATTACGATATTTATCTCATATATTTTGTCACAATAAATACATTTTCTTAAAATTGAATTCATTTTAATTCATTACAATGATCACAATGTGAATAAAATAAGCGTACCATATTTTTGTTCGTTTTCAATCTACAAAACGAAACTAACATGTAAAAATAAAATTTCTAAATCGGATATCTGATTTCTTATTTAAAATTAAGTGGAACTACATTTACGAACAATAATATATGTCAAAAGCGGAATAGGCTTAGAAAATAATATTTCCCCGTAAGGTAAAATTAAATTGTAATAAAATACATTTATATAATTAATATTCATTTAACTAAAGACTAAAAATCAGCGTGACACAATTATAATACTGAAATCGAAAAAAATCATCGCATCAATTCATTGAGTGTACTGACCACTATTGTCTTATCAGTAATATGTCACCAATACAAAGTGATCCATTTTAAATTTCATTTAGGATAAATTTTGCAATTTGGTCAAAAACTAAAATAAGAACTATAATATTATAATCGCTAAAACTTAGAGCTATATACAATTAAAAGTATTTAGTACATAGGTAAAAATTAGGAATAAGCAAGAAATATTAATTAGCAAAAATCACAGACACTTTCCTTAATACGGCCAGTTTTACGTAATGTAACCTTAATTTACTGTCTAAGTTAGGCCATCGGAATACATAAAATCTGTGAAGATTTCAGTCGAGACTACATGTCTGCTCGCGGCGTGCCACTGGTCCATTATAATCTACACTCGGTAAAAAGCGAATTTTATTTGGCATAATACAATATAATCGACTAAATAAACCGTGAAATACATCGCAGGGATTTCGCTAATACAACGAAACTGAGAGGTGGGCACAAATGACTATTCGATACACCTAGAGACGAACCTTCGAAGCGGCTCGGCGCGGCGGCCGGGCGTCGCCCTGAGCGAACGTCTGCGCGTTCATTCAGCTAAGCTCTTAGCAAATTAAGTCTTAGAAACATGTCGTCACAACATTGGGGGCTACGAGAATGCCTTTGCGTTCTGTCGATACAGAGTGGAGAAGAGGCCACGTGTGAGTGAGAGGAGACGGGCTCATCGTGCGGGCGTGCGGTACGTGCGTCACGGGCTCGGGGGCACTCGC
>CAJQZM010027631.1:0-13493 GCA_907164665.1 Colias nastes | reverse complement strand
GGGGCCGCGGTGCGGGGCGCGGGGCGCGGGCGGTCAAGGCCGCGGGCGCATGCGGCGCTAGCGACTAGTGTTGGCGACGAGAACCAGTTCGCCGTGCGCTCCTGTGCAAATCAGACGCGTCAGTGGTGTCAGTGTGTTCTGTGCTCGCTTGCTTGCTGTACAGTTAGCTGTCGGGTCGACGACCGCGCGAGCATGATCGCGCGCCTTACCTGTTCCCAACTCTGACAGAAACCCACCAGGTGAGTGCCCACTCATCTACGGGACGGCAGATCCCCGTCCCATCGAACGGCTGGTCGTGGACGCTAGTCATATCGATTCACAATTGTCCACTTGGAAGTTGGAACTGGACAACAAAGGACGGTAGCCGTAAAAGTATAAATATTATTGAAGAGAAACACATCCATGAACAACTTTCAAAAATAAATCTTGAAATCTTTCAACTTATGCAAATCATTTAAGTAAAGCACACGTAGCGGCCGCATGAATATTAAAATTTTATTAGTGTTTCTATTCGTTACAACCATTAACCAGTAATAGGATTTTAATTTTTAAATAAACATTAAGCGAATGCAAACTGCGAAATGGGTGTCTGATAATGATTAGGTTAGAGATAAGATTGGCCATTTGTCCAGTGTTCGATAGGACCGCATTTACAAAAGCGAGCATCACCCGCCCGACGGCATTCGCCATATCAAATCTGCGAGAACTCGACAAGGATATGAGTCGGTATTGTTACACGAAGTCGTTACACAATAGAATTAGGCTACAAGAGATAGCATCGGTGATGTAAGTGAGGCGTGCATTGAAAGCTGCGGCGAGGCTCTCGAGAGCGCGGCCGAGATAAGTGCTCTCGATAGCACTGCAGCTTCATTCGGGCCAGCCAAGCGCCTGCCGCCGAGCACTACATATTGTTTCAAGTCACTCTTGGTACACCAAGCTGAGACACCAAGCTACGAGACTAATAAGAACGAACGTTAAACCACTGGAACTGGTATCAAATTTGATCAATAATAGGTTATTGATCAAACAACGTATGAAGTGTAAATTGATCGCTGGGACGATACATTTAGTCATTTGATACACAAGATAACAATGTACACGTAGACGAGGACGACTTGTGATATTTAAATAAAGTTTTAAGTCATTGTAAGAGTGTTAGAATAATATGGCTGTAATGACACGTAATATTATAAAACAATGACTGAATAGGTAGTTACCGTCACTTCAAGCAACTACTATAAACGTAGAGAACATGTGAACTTTTACAGATGATGGTCAATCCATTGAAAGTACCTTTTCTTGAGATTATTGAAACTCGCAAGATCTGTTCATTCTAATTGCATAAGCATTAGATGGAAGTAAGGCCCTAAAAACTGTTACAATAGTGTAAGATTCGATGCTAATCGCAGGCAAAACAATCACATTGTATAGTGGGATTAGTGGTTATCTGTCACTTATATTAGGAAATAACTAAGTGTACGGAGAACAGTTCCCGATGGTAGATAGCATTGTGGACCAGAGGCGGTCCGGTGCCGGTGTGCAGCTGACATAATGTATATTTTACCCAGTAATAAGCAGTTTCTCTTTACAAGATTTGCAGCTCGTAGAGTAGAAATGAGTCGATTTAGATGATATATTTTTATACCCCTTAATTTAAATAAATTAATTCGAAAACACTTGTAAGTTTACTGCAATTATTAGGTAACTAAGTACCATAGATTTATTTTACAGCATTTTTGTTTAAGTAGTAAGTTGAGTAGATTATACGTCAGTAACCTTCTGCGTCAAAAAATACTATTTGAGAAAAAAATGTTTGTGAGCACCAAAAAAAATTTCACTATCGCTTACATGTAAATGTCACAGCTATGCCGTATGCGGGTGATGCTAATATAGGTTTGATAAAAAGTACGTAATTAAGTAAAAGTACACTCGATATTAGCGTATTTATCAAATCGCACAGTTTTATTCATTTATTTCTCCAATATTCAGCAATATAAATAGTTAATTATCGCGATGAATCTTTAACAAACCACTAATTATAGCTTCATCTACAGACTACAGTTTCCATCATATTATAAATCTAAATATTATTCAAGTAAAGCATAATAAAACTAAAGGATATTAAAGAGACTGCTAAAATCTTATAGGTATCATAATCTGCAATTAGATCGTATTATGCATAAAATATTTTATGGACGCTTAAGTTAAAGACTCGTTAGGCTGAGGCCTGAGCATATTGGGTTCTAAACGAGCCTGTTCTCGGTTCAGGTTTTGATTTAAAATGAATTCGTACATAATGGCATATTGGCCTATCAATTATATTACAATTTATTTGAAGCTATGATTGCTTGATTTTGTTTTTGGTCTTCCTACCACGTACCTAATGGAATATTTTAATCCAATCAAACCAAAAAAATCTTTGGACATGACATTTTATCAATTTAAATTGTCCAGTTTCTTGTTAATAATAATGATATGGGTTTTTTATTTGTAAGAGCAAGTGTAGCTAGCAAATCGTGACTCTGTACAGATAAGTTTTCCAGCAAATAGTATGAAATACGAATCGTGTTGGATGTATTAGTCAGTTCAATAAAGAAACGAATCTTCAATGGCGGCCAAAGCTGACTTTGACAGATGGTAGGATCAGCAAAAAAGAAAATAAAAATAACGTAAATTGATAATTATTTTATTAATTATTTCAAATTGTTTGTTGACAAACTTTTTTGTTATTGTATTTGTGTATTTATATGAATTATCATATTTACGTATACAGAATGTAATAAAATCCCCATAATACTTGTAATAAGCCCATAAAACTGAACAACTTTTCCCAAAGAACATATTTTGTCAAATTCCAATAAAACATTATTTACTTTCGCAAATGCATAATTGTCATTGTAAATTTATGATAAAAACTATTATAGGGAAAATCAAATACATTTTAGTGATTTTATTTTTCCCTTTTTTTTGCATACCGTACGGCCGTGTGTGAGCGAGAGGGAATGATAAGCGCCGCCATTGAAGATTCGTTTCTTTAAAGAACTGACTAATACTCAGATATTATAATGAATGTATTCCGAAAGTCGGCGCGCGCACCGCGCGGACGCTTTGAAATCATTTCACTTCGTCTTTGTACAAATTATGTATTCTCTTCGTCATCATAATTACGTATAAATGTTATAAAAGTTATGTTTTTGTCAATATAGTATAATTAATATCTTTTCACTATTGTACTATTACAATTTAATGAGTTTCTAATTCGATTCAATTCATGTTATTTTAATATTAAAAATTAATTCGTTTTAAACGTTTCATAGATTTTTTGAAGTGAAACTTTCCTTATCACGGTTGGAAAAAAATTTAGTGTAACATTTTATCGTTACGCGTGACATTTTTCCGTTACGCGCCATCTTTTTCTTATCCCTACCACGCGTGATTCGACGTATTTCTGTAAAGTTGCATATAGTAAATTATTATTTGAAAAATAAGGTCATAAAGAAGTTTCACTTCTTACGTGTGTACACTAGTACACGCACACATTTTTTTTTCTCCGAATATATTATTATCGTACGTAAGACAATTATTTAAATTTTTAGATAGAATGTTAGTGTCGGTACCTATGTTTTGAAATTTATTTGAATATAAAATATGTATAATCTATCAGGGTTGTCAAAGTTTGATACAAATTGATATTTTGTGATAGCTGTATAACTACAACATGTACTTTTGCTAAATATTATGTTAAAAGTTGCATAATCGAAGAAGCGCGACTCACGCTTGACCTGTCGCTGACCTTACAAATATGTCGAATGGCATTCGCTTCCTAACCCGATGCAAATTGTGAAAATGTTATTTGTGTATATGTCATGTGTGCTATTGTTTTAATAATTAATTAGATTCATTTGCAAAACAATCACTTGGAACTTTCTGATCGAGTCCCTGCTAATACCATTTAGTAGAAGATCCGAACATAGGTCGACCTTCACCGGCGTGATAATAGAAAGAGACCAATTTTATAATAAATGTAGTCGATTAAAAAATCTATTAAAGATGGGTTTGCTGAAAAAATCCTGGACAGGATATTTTTAGTTAATTATTAAAAAATCTTTTTTTTTAAAGTGTTGAGACAATAAACAATTTTGTTATAAAACAGCGCTCATGCTGATGCATGCATATTTTTTCTATCATCCCATCAAGTGAAAGTAAAAAAAACGGTACGGACATGCCTGTTTATACCTGCCAACCTAGCAGTTTGTCAAGGTAAATATTAGAAAACCCTATTAGACTGCACATTCTGTAGGTTTCATACTTCAAGTCTATTATAATTTTTAAGCTATTGCATAGCTTCTATCGCGGGCCTTGAGCGCGGGAACCGAATCCAGAAATTGCGTAACGAAAAACCTCACGCTCCCCACTCCGACGGGCGCGGAGGTGTGGCTTGAAGGCATAGCATGCAATAGCTTTACCGCGGCAGTCCCCGAGTGCCACACGTCTTTTTTATTTTTTATTATCTTGATAAGTACTGCAATTAATTAAAAAAAATATTTTTTAAAAATTAATTAAAATGTCCTGTCCAGGATTTTTCCAGCAAACCCATTTTTAATACATTTTTAAATAGACTAAATTTATTATATAATTAGGCTCATTTTATTATCACGCCGGTGAAGGTCGACCTATATTCGGATCTTAGACCAATTATAGAGAACCGCCTCGTCATATTAAATAATCTATGAACACCTAGCATTAAATATAATAGACGTAAATTGATTTATTTCTATCTTCTTTGAACAACTTAGAACAATCTTTTCGACTTCGGAGACAATAAAATTTTCTTGTGTCGACAAAATTTTACACAAAAGGCAAACTGTAAATGTCAGTACAATAGAAAATACTTGAGAGATAAGTCAAGATTCGCTGATATCGCAGAGATTTCGCTAGCACAGCGTTTGTTATAAGTCACCATCTCATCGCATCATACAGAGAGAGAGCGGTTGTGTAACCAAGATGTTCCGCGGTGACCCGCACTCTGCACTAAACTCCACACCACACACTAACGCATCTACTTCACGGAATTATTCATTAAAATTTAAAACACTTGGAGGTGGATAAATCTTGCAGCTTGTCAAATTAAAATTGATACAGCGCTTTCACCTATTATCCTTTCACAATTTATAGTGATTAGTGTTCTAGTCTTGGGTAAAGAATTGATTTAAAATGTGAGTGGTTTAAGCGAGGAATTATAAGTCCTCTCCTGTTTCATTCTAAACAGATCAAAGATTTCCTTTACACATGCCCTCTTCACGGTAAATGAGCATTCACAATCCGGGTTTGCACATACGTAACTGCATTGGCAACCAATCATAACACTTCATCAGTCACGCAGATTTGTCTGACAGCTGCATCTGATGTCTGCGATCAATCTGTTGCATTAGGCAATACTTCCTCAACAAAAGTGACAGTAAGTGCCGTCTGAGATACAATGACTGTTGTCATTTAATTAACACGTGACATTGAACCTTCAACACAATCTGAGTTATCATTCAACAAACCGCGATATGTTATCTCATATCTCGCGCGTTAGATGACGACTGCACGTTTTCATTATGGTTATATGACGTCACAGGATTGTACACATGCTTCCTAAAGTTTAGTAGTTGTAGCTGTGTAGATACGCTGCGATGAAAGCTGTTATCACTTAAAGGATGTCCTGTGACGTGATGTAAGTTTTTTCAGTTTCTGCTATAATTTTAATCATGTCACTTGATACGCCTAAACTGGAGCAGGGTACTATTTTAGTCCTCTATGAATTAATAATAATATTCTACAAATTCTTGGTGGTGTTAATTCATATAAATCTTGGTGACTTGCAACTGCGGCATCCCACGGTTGAGTCATTACGGTCTATCGTTTGCGTTTCCAGCCAATATTATCTCAATTTGCGTTTCACGACGCGCCTAGTTCCGTACTTTCTCTGATCCTGGGTGACCTTTACCGGGCCCTAGACTAGCTCGCGGGTCAACGACCGACTTTGTGCCAATCTTCCGGGACCTTTCACGATCTCGCTTCCCTACCTCTATTTACTTGTTAATAAGTCAAACAAATCCAAATAAGTCTCTCTTATAATAAATTTAGTCTATCTTGAAAGGCATCTGGCGACCTATACGACATCTTTATTTAGACCTCCTCCAATATTTGTTTAATATCTTCTGAATATAAAAATATTTGCCTTAAATACATATTTGGATAGTTTCAAAGGTTACCAGTGCAATCTGCACATCCTGCGGTGATAACGGTTAAAATTTTGAGATTTTTTATCTGCTCTCTACATTTAATGAATATCCTTGTAAATACATGTCGTCATCACACGCAATAGCCGAGCTCACAACAAAAAGTTAATTAGCGGCTATCTATCGATAGTGGTGATCTAAAGCGATGTTGTAGCCGTTATCAGATCAGGATAAGCAGTGATAGTGCAGAGCGACGTGGCGGTGAGGCGCAGCGCCGCGCCAGTCCGCGACCGACCGCCTCCCGCGCACCACACGCGCTCAGTCATCAGTGCTGTCCTCACAGACCACGGCCCAGGCCATAGACCACACTTGACAGTAACCGGGATTTTGTGACAGTGACACTGACATTAAGTGATATGTTCAGCAGCCCTTTTCATGTAAGAACTTTTTGAATCGTGTTCGTTTAGATCAGTCTTTCCCAACGTGGGCGATAACGCCCCCTTGTGGGCGCTGCAGGCCTAAAGGGGGGCGGTAAGAGACCCAGAAAAAAAAGGGGGCGTTGTGTAGGGCTTTGGGGTCGATTTATAATTTCATCTACCTAGCTAGGAAGACTCTTAGACACCGACTGAGCTCTCGACTTCGAGAGTCGACATCTTGTGAACATCAACTAATATTAATTAAGATATAGCTCAAACTCGGTTCGATATAATAGACCGCGGGCAATCATGTTTTAACAAGTTTTTGTTAAATAATCCGATTTGTACATTCCTGTATCAATCGGCTGGTTCTATAATACTTGTTCTTGCCACGTTCTTGCTTGTCGAGTACGATTGGGCGTTGAATGAGATAAACGAGTTTATGCACGTTTGTCTTATTCCTGTTGGTGCGTGCTGCTTATGCAATCCTATATAAACGACGTAAATTTATTTTATTTTCATTTGCGGTTTCGCGCATAATAGATAAGCAGTACTTGATTTCAACACTTACGTAATTCTCAAAACAAAACAATGTCGGAAGTAAAAAAGAAGAGACGGCAATACTCTGCGGAATATATTAAATTCGGATTTATTGAAAATCCCAAAAACCCGTCGTCGCCTTTGTGTCTTCTATGTCTAAAAACATTTTCGAACGAAGCAATGAAGCCTTCAAGACTGCAAGATCATTTGAATAAAATGCATCCAGATAAGAAAGACAAGAATGTAGCATATTTTCAAGACCTAGAGAAGAAGCATAATACTCAGCCAAGTGTATCAAAACTATTTTCGGCGGCTGCTAAGCAAGATGACGACGGACTTCGAGCTTCGTACAATATCTCTTTGTTAATTGCTCAAAAAGGCAAAAGGAGAAGAGTTAATTTTGCCAGCAATAAAGGAAGTAATAACTACTGTGCTTCATAAACCGGCCGCAGCTCTTCTCAATTCAGCTCGATGAGTCCACTTTACCAACTAATGAAGCGTGGTTCTTCCCATCTTACGGGAGGTTTATTAAAGATAAGAAAATACGCGAAGAACTATTGTTTGCCAGAAATTTGGAGACAGATACAAAAGGCGAAACCATATTCAATACATTGGAAAAGTTTTGTGAAGAGAAAGAGATTCCTTTGAAAAATATTATATCAGTTGCTACGGATGGCGCTCCGGCTATGACAGGGCGCCATAAAGGCTTCATAGCGTACTTAAAGAATAAAATTCCAGATGTCCTTGCTATACATTGCGTTATTCATAGACAACATTTGGTTGCTAGAAACTTAAGTGAACGACTATTTCAATCACTGCAATATGTCATCAAAGCAGTCAATAAAATCCGTAGCAGCGCTTTGAATGATAGATAATTTCATCAGCTTTGTGCTACTAATGACGAAGATTTCAACCGTTTGTTGCTTCATACTGAAGTTCGTTGGCTGTCAAGAGGCAATTGTCTGATTCGATTTTACAACCTGTTTGACTCTGTGATAGAGTTCTTGGAAACTAAAGATACAGAACTGCGCAACAAGCTCATAACATCAAAGAATGATATAGCTTACATGACAGACCTGTATAAATTGTTCAACGACATGAACCTCCAACTGCAAGGCGATGAACTAAATTTAATTAAAACAAAAAATGTCGTTGCTGCTTTCGCAGCCAAACTGCTTCTGCACAAAAAGAATATGGGCAGACGTGAGTTTCACAATTTTCCGAATTTATCAGTATTCTGCAGTAACGACGACTTGTTTGCCTACTGCCAACATTTGGAAAACCTCCACATTGACTTCACCGAACGATACCAGGACATTTTAAACTTGGAAATACCAGACTGGGTGTTGGATCCGTTTTCAAATGTCAACACAGCAATGTCACCTCAGCTGGAAGAAGAACTTATAGAATTGACAACAAACGAAGAAACAAAAATCAAGTTCAAAAATGGATATCAAGAATTTTGGCTACAAAAACCGATCCCGCAATTACCCTGGATTGTGGTCAATTGATCAACGATTCTTGATAGCATTCCCATCGTCATATTTGTGTGAACGTGGATTTAGTGCTGTGGCAACGCTGCTTACTAAAAAGAGAAATCGTTTGCGTGTTACCGAACGTGGCGACATGCGGCTGTTTTTGAGTAAATTGGAACCTGATATCAACAAACTTATTGAACAGCATCAGATTCAACCTTCACATTAGTTTTTATATAAGAATTGATTATGTTTGTTTTATTTTCAATAAAAGATGCTCTGTCCGAATACTATAAAGTTGCGTTTCAATAATCAGTTATAAGTACTTAGCGGTTTTTAAGTATGTTTAAAAAGGGGGGCGTTAAAAATAATTTATTCTTAAAGTGGGCAGTAGACAAAAAAAGGTTGGGAACCCCTGGTTTAGATCTAAAGTTTAGAATAACTAGTTTTGTGTTGATATACGTTACTTTCGTATGTAAGTTCTAAGCTGCTATAATTTAAGTTCGAGCATTTGAACTTTGAACTTGAATTTAATTTCAAGTTCATGAAAGTTTTAACTTTCTAGTTTTTATAAAAATTGGGATAGTATATTTTCTTCTAAAATGTCAATTAAGGTGGATGTTCCGACCGTCCCTCCATACATTTTTGATTACCTCTAAACACTTAACACAGACACTATTTCTTTAAAACTAATTATTTTATCACTTCTCTATAATGAAATGTGTGCGCGTTCGACCTTTTTAATCAATAATTTACAATATTTACTTAGAAAAACAACAGTAAAATACCGGAAAAATTTGACACTTCTACAGTAGTGTGCGTGACTTTTGCCAAGCGAAACACGACATAAAGCACGACATCTAGCGCATAGACTATATACTTATTACAGATCTAGCGCGTCAATGTCTAAACGAAAGGCGATGTTTAGACATTGACGCGCTAGATGTCGTGCATTCGCGTTCGTTATCTCATACATAATGAGCATAATTCTAATAAATCAAAGTTCTGTGTAAAAATTGAGTAATTTCATTTCCAATCGTTCAAAGAAAATAACAATAAAATAAAATAAAACTAATGACCTTAGAAACTATGTTTTTTTTTGTAAACAATTTATTACTCATTATTGTTCGTCCGTCGTAGGTCTGTAAACTGTATTGTACACTGAAGGTAAATGGTACTGTAGGTACTTTAGTTCGGCGTCGTCGTCCGCGTCGGCTTGATATAAAATTACATTCTTGATTTCATTGACACGCGCTATGATTTGCGCGCGGAATTTCTTGTGTTGTGAATTTATTTTTGTATGCTATGCATTTTAATTGATTCAAATTGCAATGTTTCTCTAGTATGCATTTGAGACTATATTGTAAATTGTAATAATTGATCGTGGGTATAGTAATTAATTATTCTAATAACGCAATTAGTAATATATGTATTTTCGGTGGGATTCAAAACAAAAAATTGGCCCGTGATTTTTATGAAATTTCACCACATTGCAAATCACATCAATCATAGTTCATACACATGTATGACGAAAGTGATTAGTATTGTGGCTAACATTGACTCATCAGTTCATCACTGAAACCAGTGATAAATCAGTACCTATATCATATTGTGTTTGAATATTTTTAAACAATGATATAAGTATACAATTATTATAAATCGGTAAACTATCAAAGTAATCACAAACTTGCAAACATTGGTAAAATGTCCAGTAGTTTATGAGCCTATTCATTACAATCAAACAAACAAACAAAGTTTTCCTCTTTATAATATTAGTGTAGACAAACACTATGAATACGATCACGAATGCAAATTCGGGGATTTTCTAATTATTGCTAAATAATAATTGAATTCGTTTTGAAATACTCTATAATTTTTAGTGTATAAATAGACATTTATAATGTGGTGCTCATTTTTTTTGTACTGCTAACGCTATTGTAGGTACCTATTTTCGTTGTTTTATTTCAAGTGAACACGGCCATACAATTTTGTCACGAGCCGCCTATGATTGTAGGTACTTTTGTTAGGCTCCTTCGTCGTCCGCGTCGCGTCGGCTCGAAAGTTCTTGATTTCATTGTCACGCGCTATGATTTGCGCGCGGATTTTCTTGTGTTGTGAATTTATTTTTGTATTATTATTATTTTTTATTTTTTTTTTATTTCTGTGGCATTTGGGAGACACCTGTTAACTCCAAAAAGTTAAATTTTCAGGAGAAGCAATTTAACACATTATTGGCTGCTAAAAATCGGATATAAGATATAAATGAATTATGTCATACTTTAATGAAATATCATATATTAATCATATTTTCGCTTGTATAGTTTACAAAATTGACGCATTAGTTTAGCGAATAATGGACTTATCAGATTTTAACCAAAAAAAAAATACTGCAGTGGAATGGACTTATCTCAAAATGAGCAAAATAAAAATAATAATTATTTCATTGCTATTCATTTAATTAAAACAATTTTACGTTATTTTTGTTATATTTATTTATTTCTAAGTTAATTTCACAATGGAATCACTGTTATGGCTAATTTTAATAAAAGTATGGACTTAACAGGAGTGTACATGCAAAGAAAAATTTAAATAAAGGCACATATCAAATAAATACCAAAACAAAAGAATCACTCATTTGGATACTAATCATAATCTTCTTCGCTATCTGAGTAGTTTTCCAAAACAGAAGCTGATTGGTTCAAATTAGAATAGAAATCGCCAAGGTAAGAAAAATGGCTCGAGATTTAGGTGTAAGTCATTCAACGTTGCAACGTTGTTAAAAATGAGCTCAAGTTAACCTAACCGCTGCGCTTTTCGCAGCTTGTATGCTACAAGTTGCGAAAAGCGCAGTGGTTAGGTGATAAAGATAAAAAAATACTCCTTGAAATATGTCGCTTACTGGTCTTATATTGTGCCTCCGCTGGTGAAGCGTGGAAAAATATTTTTTTCACAGATGAAGAAATTTTTCCGATTGAACAGTCTCATAACCGCCAAAACGATAGAGTTTACTCTTCTAGTCGCCCTGGAGCCACATCAATTATCCCCCATCGGCAAAAACCTGATTCAGTCATGGTTTGACGTGGCATTTGCGCAACAGGAAAAACTCCTCTCGTTTTCGTAAAAAAAAGGTGTGAAAATGAATCAAGAAATATACCGACGCGATATTTTGGAGAGTGTAGTTCTTCCTTGGAGCCAGCAGCACTTCGGCGACCAACCGTGGACTTTTCAACAGGACTCTGCTCCATCCCACAGGGCCTCAAATGTGCAGCAGTGGTGTATGGACCATTTCCCAGAGTTCATAAGTTCCAAGGAATGCCCTCCATATTCACTAGACCTTAATCCAATGGATTGCGTATGGTCAATTCTAGAGGCGAGGGCCTGTGCAACTTCACACAGAAGTGTAGACGCGCTGAAGGCAACACTTACTCGTGAGTGGACAATATCTGAAGATAAGGTACGGAAAATCGTCGAAAACTTCAGGAAACGTTTAAGCCTTTGTATTAAAGCTAAAGGTGGTTATTTTGAAAATAAATAGATATTTACATTAAAATAACACTGTATTTTAATTATTTAGTAGTCACCGTTATATATACCAAATTGGAAATATAAATCCAAATCTGATAAGTTGCAATAATTAACATGTAGGTATCTCATGTTTTTGGTACATACGCGGTAACTGGGACTTAACAAGTTTTAGTCCATAGGCATAAAGCTTGGAATTAACATTAATGTACTTGTTATATTAGTTATCAGGTTTAGCATCAAAAGTTATTAATGATAAGTATAATATATCTTGATTGTAGCAAAAAATCTTGGATTTAACAGGAGTGTACCATTTTTTTTCATCTGCTTCCCGTGGACGTAGAGATATCACGTCTGGATCAAAAAAATCTGCGCTTTCTGTACTTATCAAACATGTATCTAACAAAATTTTGCCAAAAATGGAGTTAACAGGTTTCTCCCAGATGCCACAGATTTTATTGATTCAAATAAAATATTTCACTAGTATGCATTTGAGACTATATTGTATTATGTATAATTTATCGTAGGTATAGTTATTCTTATAACGCAGTTATATTTTCGGTGGGACAATTTGACCCGTGATTTTTCTGAAATATCACCACGTTGCAAATCACATCAATCATACACACGTATGACGAAAGTATAGTGGCTAACATTGACTCATCACTTCATCACTGAAACCAGTGATAAATCAGTATATCATATTTTATTGTGTTTGAATATTTTTTAAACAACGATATATACAATATTATTATAAATCGGTAAACTACCAAAGTACTTCCGAATTTTCAGACAGACAAACAAGTAGTTTGAACACGCAGTTTTCTTATACTAGTAGCAAAAATCAAAACCATAATATTATGTTTACCTACTATATTTTACTAAAAGTCGAGTGCGTCGAAATCGTAAATAATAGGTAATATAATGTTTTTCACCTTCCTGGTTATTTTCCCATAGTAAATAGTGTTTTAGGTTTGTTGTTGTAGGTAGGAATAATAATAATTATTCTTACTTGTTGGTTATGAAATGTATATTGAAATAATTTACTTTTACAAATCATTAGTGATATTAGTTTTGAGTGAAAATGCTTGGATCAGCATAATATTATATGGTACTTCAAATACATGTTTTGATAAAAAAACAATAGTGTAATAAAATAAAACTGCGTTTTATTGTAATCAATGTTGACAGTTTTAAATTCCAAAATTATTGATCAATAAAATAGTTTACACCAACAAATATAACTTTTATTTTTATAACAATCGTTATAAACCGTAGCAGGTGGCGTTTTGAAGTTCTGTCTACTCATACAG